>VDFB02015507.1:0-113716 GCA_007258455.2 Sequoia sempervirens | reverse complement strand
AGTCGCCTTTCTCAAACTGGCTGCAATCACTGAAACATTTTCTAATTTTGGCGCCCTAGGTTCACCTTCAAGGCTGTCAAAAATCAGCCTCTCGAATTCCGCTTGAACTTTTTCCAACTCAACATACGTGCCATCTTCGAGAAGATAATGACACGGGATCTGAACAACGAAGCCACTGACAAGTGCAAGCACTCCAACTACGTCATCCTTCAGTGAAAATAACTTGGAAGAGATTTTCTCACATATTTCTGTTCTGAGAAGGTGCTGCTCTTTCCAAGTGAAGACTTTCTCTTGATCTTCGATCATCTCCAAAGCATCGCATGCAACTGATAACTGAGATACAAGAACGCGATCCTTTGCCAAGCTCTCTGCAACTGCAATATCCAGTAACTGAATACCCTGACGGAGTTTGTGTGCCTCACTCCTCAACTGGTACAAATCTGCAAGAAGAGTTTTACCAGCAGCAACTAAACTGTCAATCCAATCATCCAAAAGTCTGCCATGACTGACCAACTGATCCAATTTTCGTTTCTCTGCAGGTGTGTGCTGAGGAAGAACAGGTGCTCTATTTGGATTCCCATGAACAAGATCAGAAATGTATTGACGAAGTTGACTAATTTCAGTTTTGAGTAAAACCTTATCTTCTCCATCCTTCGTGATACGCTCTTCAAGATTATTGGTAACAATCTTGAGAAGAGATACATCTGTCTCTCGTGTGGTCCTGCCAAGATTTGCCTTAGTGAATGTAAAATCACCCACTTCGACCTCGTCCAAGCTTTTACCTTCTGGAGGCACTGCAACTTCTATCACAATCTCTGATTCAGGGGTCTTTTCGATGTGCACTTGTTTCTTAATCTTCTTGTTTGATTTCCTCTGATAGGGCTCACCAAACTCTGACAAATCAAGGTTGTATGACGGTTCACGCCTTTGTCTCCCCAAAGACTTCTCGAGCCAACAAGACTGAACAATATTTTCAATTCGCGGAGAGACTGTCCCTGATGTATCAACCTGTGGTGTTTCAGTCGTCTCCGATCCTGCTTGAATTTGTGGCTCGGGCTCAGAATCTATATCAATAGGCGGAACGTGAGGTGAACTAGGAAGTGAAACGTGAGGCTCAGTCTGAATAACTGTCTCTGTTGGAACTTCAGGAATACTCTCAATTTGTTTCTGCTTCCTTTTACGTTGACTCTCTTCACAGTGTTTCCTTTGAGTCCTAACTCCTCCAGGGGGTATGATAATATGACACCCAACTCACAGGGTTTTGCTCCTAGAGTAGAAGGCAGCGAGAGAAACATCCTTTAGGCGCTCTGCTATAGGGCCCGACCCGTTAAAACGCTCTCCAAGAACAACTTACTAGTCTTGTTGATGATTGATCACGGAAACCTCTCTTCAGTGGAGTATTCTCCTTAACGCCTGTCAATTGAGGCGAAGTGGGTGCAACCTAGCAACAGTCATAACATAAATTGAGGAAGAACTTCTCCATCATCATCGACAAACCATCAACATCTTGACAAGTGATAGGAGGAGCTGTCAGCAGTGGGGTCTACAATGATGTGACGGCAGACACAAATTCATCTTCACAATTTTCGAAGTCTTCAAGTCTTTGGCGCGTGCAATCCTAGAAACACCGACATTTACATGTGGCGGAGGCATAATCTCTCTCAGTATTAGGCTTGAAGTTGGGCCTCTCCTCTCGGACACACGCTGCATCTCCGTTGCATCACATGTGAAAATTCCCAATGAGAATGGAAAATTTGCCGCAGCCTTATGACGACTACGGAGAAAGAAGTGAACGTGCTGCATTTGCCTGAGAAACTCCATAAAGACAATCTTGTCTGACGGATATCTCGGCAACATCAGAGGCTCTCCAACATAACCATAAACTCGGAGGTACGTGAAAGTAGGAAACTGTATGAACCAATCTGCCCAAGTCTCCATTGCTGATTTGGCCTCGGCTGAAATACGAATGTGCATCTCATCATCAAGATCTCTCACGGTTCTCATGGCAAAGTGATCATTCACCACTCGGAAGTCCTGCTCAGACTGAGAAAACTCTAGCTGTGGATAATACTCATGAATATGCTGAACACCGAGAGTACCATTGGTGTTAAGAAGTCTGAAACTACCTTGAAATGCAACCAAGTAGACCAAATAAGATATCATGTGAAACTCGTGATGCTTGAGAAAGTTAGAAATCTGCTGATGTAAGCAATCACTAATTAACATAGCCCAGTCAAAACGCTCTGTGTCATCAAGGATTCTGGTAATCAGGTAGAACATCCATGGACGGAAAGTATTAGCATCTGACTGGCCGGTAACTCGATTGAGTAAGGTGATCAAAACAGCAACTTCTCCTTTAAATTCACCACGACCAACCTTCTTAGGCAAGTTAGTTTTCTGAATTGTCAACCATTTCTGAGCAACCTTTCTCTGTGAACGTTGATGATCAGCATCCCATATTTTCTCACAAGCTTCAAGATCAACAGTAAAGTTATCTGAGCGAGGAGAAATAGCAAAACATTTTTCTATGTCCTTCGGCTTGAGACTGCAAACCACTCTTCCATCAACCGATCTGATCTGTCGTGAAGACGAGTCATAATGCTTAATGCAAGCAAGTACGAACTCAAGATCGAAGATAGAAACAGGAATGGATGCCGCTGCCAGCAACCCGGAACGTTCAAGATTCCTCATCGAATTGCTGCTAACACCTTCTAAACTGCTCAGATTGACCACTGGATAAACATGGTTTAGGTCCGTATCTGAAGTCTTGGTGAAATTATGTGTAAGGACTGATTTCACCTTGTAATCAATGAGATTGAACTGCATTTTGAAAATGGTGACTTTTGACTGTAAAGTCGAATATGTTTGAAGAACTTTCTGAAAAACACTGAACAAGGCTAAAAATAGCTTCTGACAGGAGAAATTTTCGAAGAAATTCTGGAACATGGGTTTTGTGCACAACTGAATTCTGAACAAACCCAGATAGCTGGATTCTCGAAAAAATGTGATTCAAGCCCACATGCAAAGAAATTCTCGGAAAAAGGCTCAGAGCTTCAGAATGAAGGCTACGGGGCGATTTTCTCGAAAAAATCTAAGAAGTGGGTCTTGTTGCAAACGCTGAAATATAAGAACCCAGATGAACAGATTCTGAAAATATGTTGAATTACTCTGGCATGCGAAGAAAGTACCTAAGGTGAGAAATAGAAGAAATAAGACAGAAGATAGAAAGTTTTGCTTGTCTGCTTCTGAAAAATCTGCAAATCTCTTCTTCGAATCTTTATAAAACCTGCATGCAAAGTAGAAATGAAGTCTAGAATTGACTTCCTCTGAAGAATTTGAGCTCGTAGCTTCGAAGAACGCTGAAAACGGACACCTGAATCACCTTAAGCTTGCTGGTTGCTCAAGAAAATACAAGCTTTCAGAGCAAAAGATGATGCAATAATGGACGCCATTCTCTGAAATATATAGAATTTCATCATAAGAAATTCGCACTAAAGCAAGCATGCATTAAAAATGGCGCTTGGCTTCTTATTGGACCTCATAATAGTTAACTGAAGGTCGAACAAGCTCAAAAGGTGGACGTGCTTTAGGGTTTGCCCTTTCAACACTTCAGTTGAATTCATCATGCGATTTTAGCTTCAGTTAAGACTTGTCTTAAGTTCGCCATCTTCAAATCTGCTTTAGATTCATCAATTTGACCTAAAGCGTACCCTTTAGATAGCTTCAGTTAACAACAAGAATAAGATAAGAGTTCGCCATCTTCATGCAAAGAATAAGCTAAAAATAGAGACCCTTTTGGAAGTTCAGTTTGGCCTTCAACAAGTGCGCCAACTTCACATGCTTTAATCAATTAAAATCTAAAAATAGCAACCCTTTTGAACTAAAGTTGCCTTCCTTAAAAAGTGCATAGCTTCACACAAAAATGCTTCACTTTTCAACCTTAAATATGGCGACCCTTTTGAAACTCAAGTTGACATGCAAATTCGCCATACTTCACAAATCTTATGCTTCATGCTTCACAAAATAATGCTTTATCAAAATATGGCGTCCCTTTCCATGACTTCAGTTAACATGCAATGAAGCGCCATCTTCACAATCTTGACCAAATTCGCCATGCATGCAAACTTCAGTTGACATTTAGTAATAATCTTCAGTTAAACTGAACATGCAATCAAGTTAACTGAACATGCAAGGTAGTTAACTGAACATGCAAACCAGTTAACTGAACATGCAAACTGAAAGATTTCTCCACATGCAAACATATGAACTGAAGATGACAACCCAGAAATCGTTCAGTCTAACTGCAGTCAGAACTCCAGTTAAGGCGTCCATTCAACTCACTTTCGAAAATTTCAAATTTGAACTCTTGGGCGAATTCCAGACTTAGCCAAATTTCATGAAAATTTAGGCTAAAACCTCTGCCGGGACCTCTGTTCATCCTCTGACACTGGTTGACTGACTTCTCCGATTGGCTGGCTGACAGGTGCATTGCGGAGCTGAGTAAAAACTGATCAAATGATATCTTGACAGCACTTGCGTCCATGCCCGACATCCCGAAGGCTCAAAATCAAGCGCTTTTGAAAAGCTGCGCTTTTCTCGGTTAGTCAAATTTGACACGCATCTCGAGCGAAGAAAAACAAAATCCTTCATAACCATTTTATCAACTTTTGAGAACTTCGAGGGTTCAACTGTGACTAAGCTTTCGTTCATACGATGGCTGCAAAGACATATTTCCCGAAAACATCATCACGAAGGGTGAAAAACAAGGCGCCTTTTCAAAGTTGCTCTTTTCATTCCAGACGCCATTGAAAGACAAAAATAATAAAAACTTCCACAGCTGACGAGACATTCTGGCAGGCAACGGAAAGCGAACACACGGATTAGGCATCTGAAATCATCAGCTTTAAAGGCCTGAAAAGCTTGGGCGCCTTTCTCAAAATGTGCTCTTTCGCTTTTCCTCGATATTCGACTAAGATTTGACCCTACGTTTGACTGACAATTCAGACGCTTCAGCAACTCAGATTCACCCACTGACGGATGCGTCGCGAAGTTTGAACAAATGTGAGATAAACATCTTGGATGGCATTCAGTCAAAACCTACATCTGGCACCTCAAAAAGATGGGCGCCTTTCTAAAAGCTACGCTTTTCTCCAGTGTTAGCCAATTCTTGCTTTCGCCTTGATCTGCACTGTATCTTCCGTAACTCGCTCAAAACAGGTCCGTTTGACAGGCTTGATAGCTCACTGCGAAGCTGACGTGATGCCGGACAAATGTCTGCCGGAGGTGACAAACCTTAAAAACAGGATCTGGGCCCCTAAAAGATAGGGCGCCTATTTCAGAATGTGCTCCCTTCTCCAGAGATAGAAAATTTTGATGATTTTCCTTCAGATTTTCATTTTTCTAAAATCTCTTCGGTAACAGACTGACATAGTACTGACACCAACTCCATATTTAAACACCCCAAAAATGACCATTTGACGACACTTTAACAAGATTTAGACTCAATTAAGCAAAATGCCTTAGTGAAGCAAAAATTTTGGTTTTGGGTACAACACATACTCAAAAGTGCGACCAATGGTAGCCATTCTTCAGTTTTAAATATGGATTGTTGATTTGTTGAATATTGGCGATAATCACGAAAATTTGAAATCCCTTCCATGAAAAGAAAAATCTCTTTTCTTTATATAGCTTTGTGACACATGTTACCATTTCAAGGATTCATTGGAACAAACAGAATAGCTTTGAGACTTCCCCAATAGTGTTTTATTTTGTGAAACACTAAAAATTGAACCAAGCAAGACAGGTGGCATGATTTCAAGAATTCAAGGGAAGACAAGCTCGGGATAACTTTGATTTGTGAAGGTTAAATCTTGTGCAATAAGGGAAAAATTATGTTTATTCACAGAGGACTTCTTTGAAACAAAAGGCCCCGTAAAACACATAATTAGTGTGACTTAACCATACATCGACACTTGGCACCGACTAGGAAAAAAGTGGGACCCTTAGCAATCTCTTATTCGGGTGACTTAAAAGATATAAAAAGCACATGTATATAAGAACAACTTAAGTCACTAGGGAATAAGGGCTTCAAAGCATGATGAAAAAGGGGGTTGCACTAGAAAATTTAAGTCTCTGTGTGAAAAGAAAACTTAAGACTTGATTGGCTCACAACCTATACACATCAATTATATCAGGCAATAAAATAGAATTTTGTAGGCTTGTGGGAAGAAAATAAAACATGAGATACTCTTGTGAATCGAAGAAGCTATGTGAAATGATGCCACATGTCTAGTGGGACCAAGTAAAGCGCAATATTTTTTAATGCTTCAAATGCATATGATGGTAATGAGTATATAGTGTTGGCGTTTCAATTAGCACCTCTAGAGTTCTTATTGGAAATGGTCAGCTATTGCAAGTGTTATAGTACTGCTCCTTTAGATTATAGAGTGGAGGATCCCTCTTTGTTGATGTAATGTGTAAGAAAGGTTAGAGTAGACTAAGGTTCCTATCTTTTTATACTCAGTGGCAAGACACAAGGGTGCACAAACACAATGCGATGTATCTAAGATTTTCTTTGGTTTATGCAAATCTTAACTACGACTAAACTAGATTTTAATCTATCCTATCTCCCCAAGATAAACAGAGCATGATGATATATGAGCAGGAATGGATTGGTAGGATCACTTGAATTCACCGTCTCCTTAGAATTTGGTCGAGGCTCTGAAATCTCAGATATATGTTGGGATAAGGTTTTATGCAAGTGAACTCTCTTTACAGTAAGTTGGATTTGAGACTTTCCAAGGAGGAGGAACCCCTGTCTGAGGTATAGACTAGGAAACAACTTACTAGAAACAACAAATTACGATGATTTGGCCGACAAACTTGCTGAGGAGGAACCCCTATCCGAGGAGGAGATTGAAACAATAAGCTATAAACACAAGACGTTTGGAAGAACTCAAATCTTTAGATCAAATTACATGTGCCTTTTTATTTCCTTCTTCAAGCTTTTTGAATGAATCACAAAGATTGGGAAAACAAAGGCATGAAATCATGCACAATTATGATCGACCAATTAACTCTCATCCAAGAGTGAACAAATAATCACTTTCAAACTTGTGGCAACAATGGCGCAACAATTTTGCATACTAAGTAAAGGTTCAACAAATAATGAGACCAAGGGTCTTATTTATAGAACTCGAAGGAGTAGGCAACCCTAAAGTCTCTTTGAGTTAACATTAAGTTCTTGCCAATCAATCAACAAGATTTATTCCTATGTCTAAAAGTAGGTGAGCAAGCAGTTAACTGGAAAACTACTTTAGTTAACTAAAACTAAACAAAGAGTCAATCGAAAGTCTACTTCAGTTGACTGAAACTAAACTAAAGGTGAACTTAATTACAATATGTGCCTCCAAAATAGACATTCACATTTAGTGGAGATCCAAGATCTACAATTCATGGAAGTCAAAATAGACATCCTCAATTAGTGGGATCTGACATGCATGATTTGTGGGACATGGAGTTAACTAGGAAAGGGGCATCAAGTTAACTTCAATCACCATTAATGCTACTTTGGAGGGTAGGACGTCCTTTGTGGGTGCTTTACACCTCACCACCTTCAATCAGTATTTCTTCTAACCAGGCGTTGACTTCTTCTGCCTCTTGCAAACTACTTTTGATATTTGATCTTCTTTCCAGCTGCATTATCTAGCCTTGTGGATATGGAAAATGGAAGGTAGTGTGGTAGCAACCAGTGGCGGCTCTATGTTTGGAATGACTACCTTCCGCATTTGGCTATCCATTGAATAGTGATGTCATTTATGCCTTCCAAGGCATCTATCTTGACTATGAGCTTCACTTGATGCATGTTCGTGTTGAGTGCTTTTAGAAAGTCGTGAAGTAGGACCATTTTGGTCTTGATTTCAACTTGAGAGTACTGTATTTTGAAAAACTCGACTGTTGACTGTAAACATGAATATGTTCAGACAACTTTTTCTGCAACTGCTAAAAATAGCCTATTGAGGGGTAATTTTTATGAAAAAATCTGAGACATGGGTTTTACTTAGAATAATTTTCTAAATGGACCCAGAACGTCAGAAATCCCAAAAAAAACTTTTCCCCATACATGCAAGAGCCCTTCAGGGCAGAGGTTTTGGAGGCAGCAGAGGCTTATTTTTCTTGAAAAAATATGACACATGGGTATTGTTTGTGCTTCAAAGCTGAACAAACCCAGTTTGTCTAATTTTTGAAATTGTGAACTTTTTCCAGAAACCCTAAAAAATAGGGGCAGCAAGGGAACTTTTTCTGGTAAAATCTGGCACATGGGTTTTGTTGAATATGCTATGCTGATCATACCCAATTGGTCAGATCTGTGATTATCTGTTGTTTTCTTAGATGTATGCAAGAAGTTTTAAGATAGAAGAGAGGAATAAGACAAGGGGGAGATTGGAAATTATTCTCTGCCTTCTTGTAAAAATCTGCCTCAGGATGTAACCTTTGAGAAATTATCCTTTTGTGTTGCTGATCTTCAAAAATAATGAACGGTTAAAACCCTCTATCAAATCTTGATAAGATGTCTTGGAGAGAAAATGGTTGTTCTTGAGCTCCAACCTACAAATAAAAATAATGAATAATGATGTCCAAGCTTGATACATAGTGATTGATGCTTGAATGCATCAAGTATGGGCACCAACTCATGATTGAAGACTGATTGCCATTGATTGTGGGTCATTTTGGCCAAGTTTTCCTCCAAAATCTCTTATTCAAGTCAAAAAACTTCTCTTTGACTTTTTAGGCATCCTTCTGGAGTTTGAACATTTTTTTTAATTTTTAATTTTATTTTTCATGCTGAAGTGTCTTTGTTTGATCCTTGCTCTCGGTCATTCAGTTGATCTTAACCTAATGCTGATAGATTCACTGCTAAGATGGAACAATGCTAAAGAGATGTGCCTGGGAGTTGTTAAGCCTGAAAACTGAATTTGAGGCTCCAAAATCAAGGGCACCTTTCTTCAGTAGGGGCGCTTTTACACTTGCCTTAGTCAATTTTCAATTTGTTCTTCAATTTCTCCATTTAGACCCTCTGTGCTTCGATTTGATATCTTTGTTGATTGACAAGTTTGAGAATCTCACTTGACGATTCATTAGGTGACCAACTTAGTCCTAGAAAGGATGACTGGCTTCTCAGCTTCTAAAAGTCAATTTTAGGTCCTCAAAGGAAAGGGTGCCTTTCTTCAACAGGGGCACTTTTGACTTTCTGACCAGTGATTTTCATGTTGAAAACTACCTTAGTTTGATCCCCGTCATCAGATGATTTCCTTGTTGGATTCCTTTGCTGACAATTTCGTTGTCGAGGTCAATCCAAATAGAGAAGATCATCCTGGGGGTCACTTAGCAATTTGATTGCATCTAAGTGCCCTAAAGAAAGGGCGCCTTTCTTTAGCAAGGGCACTTTTTCTTGATATTTGGCATACTTTTTGGTGTTCTTCTTTCAGTCTTCATCTTTATCATTCTCTGCTTGATTGCTTCCTCTGACTGCCTATCAGGTCCAATGAATGCACTGTTGGTTTGATCGAGAGGTCGAGAGGGAGCTAAACAAGTACCTTATACACATCAGCTGCTGATAACATCATCAGGTACCTCAAAAAGAAGGGCACCACTAGCTAGTAGGGGCGCTTTTACCTTGAAGCTTATTGATTTGTCTTCAATTTGCATGCTTAGTTGATCAATCACTGTAGTTGTTTGATTTGTCTCATAGGTTAACTGACAGATTCATTGCGAAGTTGGATTGAAGCTGAATAGAATTCACGAAGACAACATTTCTCAACAGGTGACATCTTCATCACCCCATTCAAGGGTGCCTTTCTTTAGCAGGGGCACCTTTTTCATGCAAGGTTGCCATTTTAGATGACTCTCACCTACAACATCTTCGTACTCCATCGATGTTTGCAGATGATTCCTAGATCAGATGATCTTGCTGATTGTTTCATTAGGTAGCTAGCAGGAACACAAAGAGGATGAATGTTTCAAATGGATCTAGTGACTACATTTGGCCCCTGAGAACCAAGGGTGCCTTCTTCTAGTAGGGGCACTTTTGGCACTTTTGCCTGAATCTCCTTGGTAGCATTTCCAGAGTTAGTCAAATTTTGTCCTTTTTTGGCTTCAGAAATCTCCTCCATCAAACATCATCATTTTTGTCCTTTTCTGCCATGGTTTCTTGGTTGAAGCTTTTGAAGCCAAACTTTTAGCACCTAGTACTAGCCAATCTGCCATTAATGGCTAAGGAGCTATTATTTTTGTTCCTAAAAAACAAAAATAGACCCACTAGAGTAAAACATGTCTTTTGATGATCCTGACTTGATTAGTGTGATCGTGAAGTTGATTAATCTTATCAAAATCATTTTCGATCATTTCCAGGAAGGTCCTATTTTCAGGGGTTTCCCTAAAAATAGGGGCATGAAACCCTAATTTTCAATTTTTTAGAAATTTGCAAAAGTGTTCCTTGATAGAAATCCACAAAGACCTTATGTTTGGTTTGACCTAAAACAAACTTTTGACGACATTTTTATGTGATTTAGCTCAATTTAAGTAAAATGCCAAAAATTTATTTTGGGTACAACATATAGAAAAGGGGATTGGTAAAGGCATGAAACAAAGACCTTTAAGTCATAACTTAAAGGATTGAGTAACTAGGACAAGCAATCAACACAAAATTAGAACAAAAGTGCAATGTTGTTTCCAAGGGTAAGGGTTTTTGTAGAAAACCCTAATGAACATTCATAGAAGCCCCTATAAAGTAGCCCATAACCAAATATTAGAAACATCTAAAAGTGTTATGAGGAAAAATTTATCACAACTACTATCAGCATACAAGATGATGCATAATACATATAATGATAGAAACCCTTGTTTATAGAGACAAGGGTAAGACATAGGACAATATAATATTATGACATGTTTTAATCTTATAACTTCAAACACAAAAAATAATAACCTAAATAAAACTAACATAACTAATGTGAAAATATCCTAAAAGGAAATACAATAAGCAGAAAACCCCATTCACACCAATGATACTTATGTCAAAACTCAACCTTTAATCTTAAGTTTCTCATAGAGCTTCATGCTTCTCTAATAGGTGGACATTTAGGCTAAAGATAAAGAATCATGTAGGATTTATTTTGGGAGGGTCTCAAAGGGGATGTCCAAAAATTTATGGTAGAATACATGGTTGTTGGGAATAGGATGCCATTTAATTACTATCTTAAACATTATTTCATGTATCTTCTAAGTCCTTGGAAAGTGTTACCCAACACTAGGATTAGAAAGAGATTAAATTTGAATGAATTAAACATGTAAATTGACATTTGTAATCAATTCTAAATGATAGGAACATGTGGGGATGCCAAAGAAGAACTCCTACAAAATAGGAGCACATGGGGCACCCACATGGAAGGTGGAACTCACCTTGAGTTAAATGTTTGGAGAAAGATAACACTTCGGTAATGCATGTAGAGATCCTAGAAGATAGGGATTGATGTTTACATGCATAAGTTCAGTTAAGTATTAGTTTAGTTTAGTTTAGTTCAGTTATGGTTTAGTTATCTTCAATTGCATGTACTTCAGTTGAATGCTAGTTGACTTTAGTTGACTTGGAATGCATGACTAATGACTTGAGTTGCATGATAGATAATAGGTGATACATTTAGTTAAGTGGGGATGATCATCAATCATGCACATGATATTTGCATGAATTGATGGGGAGATATGTTTTAGTTAACAAAGATTGACTTGGACCCACCTTGGGTGCCCAAGTTGACATCTTGGAGTTAACAATTTTGCATGAGAAGACATTTTATAAGGCTGAGTTAAGTGGGCCCATTCTTGGGTGTCAACTTTGAGGAGAAGCTTACAAGATATCTTCGTAATCAACGTTGAGTTATGACTTCAGTTTGGGACGCCCAAATTGATGGACTTGGTTTGACATTGTTTTTCACGGGAGAACTCGACTTGCAAAGAATATGTGTAGGTTTTGTGAGATAAGATTTGTGCTTTGTAATTGTAAACTCTTTGGAGTTTACAAGGCTCATTATTGTCTATAAATTGTAGCAAGTTGAAGAGAGTTTTATTAGATTTTATTGCAGGTTGTGAAGAAGAATTGTTCAAGGCAAAAGAAGCATCTCAAGCAAGGATTGATAAAGAATTTTTGTAATCTTGTTCTAAGGTTAAATAATACAAGCACTATTGATTCTGGTGGTGGAATTTTTTCCTAAAAGGGTTTCTCCACGGTATATGTTGTGTCACTTCTATCTTCTGGTCTTATTCTTCTACAATCTTTTGTCTATTTCTACAAATGGTAAAATGAATCTAAACATATAATCATCCACAAAGAATTTGTAACAAAGAACACTTATTTAGATCTATAGTATAATAGTTTTACAAGTTTTAAAGCTACATAATTATCTCCATTTTTAAAAAATGGTATGATAGAAAAATAAGGGGAAGATAGTTAAGGCTCTAAGTCATTTGTAATCTTTATTTATTTTGATCTAGAGGTGGGGGAGGTATAAATGGATTTCTAATTATTTTTCCCAAATTTGAAGGAAAAAATTATCATCATGGTTGTGGTAGATAGAGTCACCAAATATGCTCTTTATGTTTCTTTATCACACCCATTTGTAACAAGTACAATTATAGTAGCTTTTAAAAATGTCATTTAGAAGCTACATTGAACCCCAAAAAATCATAGTTAGTGACCATGATCTTATATTTACAAGTTTTTGGCAGATTTATTCTCCTATTTGGACACTTAGCTCACACAAATCTCATCATATCATCCCCAATCATATGGAAAATCTAAGATGGTCAACAAGTGATTAAAGGTTTATCTTCCTTATTTTGCTTCAAATAAACAAGAGTTTGGTGCAATGGTTTCCATTATAAGAATGGTGGTATAACACTTTTTTCCACACTTCATCCAAAATGTCTCCTTTTTTGGCACTATATGGGTATTTCTTATGACCATCATCTCTTCCTTAAGAGTAGACCTCAAGGTTAGAGCAATGGAAGAACACATTACACATAAAAAATATGTACTTTCTAGTCTTAAGGAGCTTAGCAATGACACATAACAAAATAAAATAAAATTTGATATGAGAAATTTTTAAGTTGAAGATTATATTTTTGTGCAATTACAACCATATAAACATGCCAATAAAAAAAGGTATCAATATTTCACACAAGTATTATGACCCTTATTATGTTTTACAAAATATTGGTAGTGTTTCTTACAAATTGAAGCTAAGTTTGTAAAAATACATCTAGCCTTTTATGCTTTTTGCTTGAAGGTCATTGGATAAATAATTTCATCCCAAATAACATTATAAAATATTGATGAGGAGGGAATAATAATTTTGTAACCTAATGGAATCCTTAAAACATGCACTAAGAGGCTACAAACAAAGAGGATTATAGAATATTTGATCGTGAAAGAATTTGGCCTATGAAGATGCAACATGGGAAGATGAAAAATTATTACATAAGCACTTAGAGATCACAATCATCAATATTGATGATAATATTGGTTTTAAGGGGAGGAGAATTATATGCCCTTAAACTACAGTGAAAATTGGGATATGTGCAATATATGATAATTTATATAGTCTTATATAGGTAGTTAGATTATAATAGATGGAATTCAAGGCATAAGTATGATATGTATATAAACTAGTGGTTAGTTTAATATCATCATATTCTAAATTATATTCTTGTTGAATAATTTTAGAAAAATCTCCATAAAAATGGATTATTATTATCAAGTTATTATTATATTTCCAACTGTTTGTTAATTTATTCTTCTCTTGAGCAAGTTATTTCATTAAATTGCATGTGCTTTTTTCTTAATTTTCTCGAAAACTATGTCCTTATTTTACTCAAGTTCATTTGTAAACCATGAATATCCCAAAATGTAAGTATATCAAGATGTTGTTGTAGTCCTACAATATTATATGACATTATAATAATTTCATCTACAAATAATGAAGTAATTATACTTATACCATAATATAATCATCATATGTGTTGTCTAAATTTATAATAATCTCCTCTAATCCATCTATCTAGAGACCAAAAAAAAAAGGTAAAAATGGAAAAATAGGATTTAAGACCAATGCCACTATTAACATGTTACGTAAATCTAGTAGAAGTTCAAACCTAACTAGCCACCCTTTTATAAAGTGTAATAGCAAGAACAAGCAAATATTTTAGAATTTGTAAGCCTCAAAGTTGTTGGATAAGAAGCTATCTAGGAACAATGTTAAATATCTTTCAAAAATAAATAAAACATTAGTAAATATTATTCTTATGAACTCTTGCTTCTTTAATTACACCCTTGAGCGTCAATATGTGATCTATTTTTTTATGATTCTCTTTAAATCTTACTTGTCCTTTTGATCAAAGTTTCTTGGAATGTGCTAACTTATAAATCAAATCATCCACCACTATAGAAAATAACTTAGTTAAGGTATGGCCAACATTGATGATTATATAATTATATGGATCTTGTTGATATATTATTTTAAATACGAGACAAATGATATGATATATCCATGTAGATGGTAATCCATAAGGATCAACCATGTCAAATACATCAATAAAATGTGTTTCTAAGAGATTTGGACTATGATGAAGAAATTATGCTCTTGGGTTTTCTATGTCAATTGATTTACTTGCCTTAGAGCTTGAAAAAATTGCAATAACATCCACTTTTGCAACTTATTTCCCACTAAAATTGAAACTTGGTTTGGAATGTCATAGAGAGAAGATGAATAGTTGGACCAAGTATATTTCCTAGAAGCTACGCAAGAGGATTTTATTAGAAATAAGGTTTTCAAAAAAGATTTAGCATTCAACTTGAGCATGTCTCTTACTTTCTTATTTAGGTATAAAATATTATTTTTTTGTTTAGGATATTATGATAAACATTTTTAATGGACTTCTTCCTATAAGGATGTTAGCAAATGATGTGAGTTTTAAGAATATGAAAAGATTTACAACTAGTATCAAACTAAGAATTACAAGGGCAATGACTAAGAGTCAAGCTAGTGGATATATTATAAATAGAACAAGGGAAGGTTTGAAGGATTTCATTGTAAATTTTTCTAGAGAGAAATTCAAAATTTTCAACTAGATTATAAATAAAATTTATATTTAAAGGTTAACCTCTAATTTTTTAGTATATGTTATCAAAATTATGATCAACATAAATATGGCTACTAGAATAGAAAGTATAAGAGGGAATATTTATATTACATAGACTAGGGAGAATAATTTTTAAGGAAATTTATGTATGATATGCAAGAGGAAGAAGAGCATCCACATGAAAAATAGAGATAAATGGCCAAATGATTTGTAGGTCATAATATAATATACCACACTAGCTACACTAATATAAGGATAATAGATAAAGTCACCAAAAATAGAGAAGCATAAGAGTCTATTCCACATTGACATAATGAGATTCACCAAGTCTTATCAAATGTCTCCAACAAGATGTGATGACACAATTAGTTGAATAGTTACAAATACCCAACTCTTCATCTATCTCATGTGATGGTATGATTAGTTGACTACCTATAAATTCTTGGGAAAAAACTACATTGGTATGAAATTAAATTATATAAAAATTGTAATTAAACATTTGATGAGTAAAACAACATAGTTTATATACATTAATTAAAATATTTAATTTTTAGCAAGAAAGTAAACAAGTAATAACATAAAAAAATTGCAATTATTGTGTAGAGATAAAAATTTGAAACTTCAATTTTCACCCTCATATCTAGAATCCACTTTACCCCTTGCTTTATTAGAATACCCAATTTGTTCATTTCTTATCATTTTGTACTCACAATTTTATCTTAATATCACATTTCACACCCTCAACACCAAATCTCTAGAATTTATTTTCACCTCAGTCATCTTTATCATTATCATGCATGATAGTGTCTATGACATTTGAAAAAATATTATTTTTCATTTTTTTTACTCTTTTGTTGGCATTCATCCTTATCATTCCCCTTGCATGCTCAAGCTTTCATGAATAGTCAAAAATTTGATTTTTTATTATAAGGTTGTTGGATAACAAAAATTCATCTCAAAATTTATAAATTAAAACTTTGTAAACTTCTTTTTGTGAATAACAATTGTACCAACATTTGAAAAAGTTATATTTTCATTAGAATAGCTTTCCTCTTAATTATAGAGGTACATCTCTCTCTTAAGATAAATTTTAAGTTTGAGTGGGTATGCTTTTAACTAAAAAGTGGGAAAGACAAGATTACAATGAAATAAAGCAACTTTTTAAAGTAAAGAGATAACTGAAAAAATGATTCATAAATAGCTATTTCAAGATCCCAAGTACACATGTATGGTAAACCGCATATTCAATTCCAAAATAAATAAATTAACATAATGACCAATTTACTACTTGACAATTTCAAACTAACATAGATAATAACCAATCCAAGAATAATATTGATTCAAAATAGTTATTATACACCTATGAAATAATAACACAAAATCATGAGTAACACACAGACTCAAAATATTCTTCATTATGAATGTTCAAAAATTTCAGAATTCAAAGACTTTGCAATCCTTCTAAAACTATCTCTATTTTAAGACTAAAACAAAAAAAAAAAAAAATCCCTTCTTTGTCCATCCTTCACATATTTATCATATCAAAATTTAACTAAACCTTCAAAATAACTGATTCAAGAAGGTTAAAAGAATCCCTTTAAAAGTGGGAAAGTTTAACACTTTGGTAGCTAATAAAGTCTTTAGATAAAAATAAAATAAATCGACGATTCAACTGAGGTGGCATGAATTTTGTATTGGTACCCTCTTTTTCCTTAAGTGGAGACTATTGCGTTTGAGTAACAATCTTAACCGTATAAATCTAGAACACCTTGACAATAGGTACTAACTCATTATACTTCAAAATGATGACATTGTCAGTTCTTAGCCTCTATAACACTCGATTGCTACAAATGCTCTCCAAACTATTTTGGTAAATTATATTATGACATGTACATGATATTAGAGAGGCATCAAAAGTACTTAATTTTCTCATATTTTCCACATAGAAAAAATTCTTATCAAAAATCTCTTTGATCTTCATTTTGAGGCCATCTCCGATATTTTGGATATCCATGCCTTGAGGATTTATTTGATCACCCGAATTGATAGATAGGAGGCCAGATTGAATATCTTATCTAATTTGATTGCATTGCTTTAGAAACATTATTTGCTCTTATATGTTATGTTTAAGAGCTATTATTTTCTATTCCTAATGTCACAATTCTTACATGTTGCTTAAGTTCAATTTTGGACTTCTTATCCTTTTTTGTTTTCTCAACCAATCTAACAAGAGACATTTGGAAATTATGTACATCAATTTATCATGAAGAAGGCTCTAAATTGACCCTAATGTTAAAATAATTAACTATCATTTTAGAGGTATTCTTTTGTGTAGAAGAATGAGCGATCTCCACAAACATTTTTCTTGAAGAAGCGTATAGCATTAACCTTGAAGTAGTTTTAGGTTTATTTGGTTGAGGTGTTCTCTAGAGAAAACTAGACACAAATTTTTTTTCAAAGAAATTTGATTCTACTACTTTCCTCTTCCTAGACAAGGTTTTTTGTAACAAAGAGGTGGGTATGCTAGGAGGTTTATTATATGGATTTTTAGTTATGTGAGGAGAAAACCATAATGTTCTATTAAGAGGAGGGGTTTCAAAAGATGCCATGTTAGGAGAGGAGGAGGGAGATGGATTAGAGGTGATAGGAGGGTCATGGGATATATGAGGAGGTGATGGATTATGTGTAGAATGAGAGGGTAAAGATGAGTCACTCACCTATGAAGGATATGAAGATATATTAACCGCATCCTCACCATTGACCTCTTCTTGGATTATCTCCAATGATCCTTTTTCTTTATCCTTCCCCTTTTTCTTTTTGGGGCATCTTCATGAGTCTTCTCCTAATATTTTTTGGGTGGCTCTTCATCTTCATTTCTACCTCCAATGGCTTGTGGATTTATTGAAGATTATAGTAAGTGGGAAGGAGAAGGATGTACCTAACTTTTATCTCCCCATTTTGTAATTCATGTTGTCCCTAACACTTTTAGATTTGATTTCCCAATAGTTTTTCTCATTATCCATTCCCTTTTTATTTTGAGCACAACTACTATCCTTCCTTCTATGTTTGCAATCTCCTTGGTACTCCAATTGACAAGTAAAATGGGTAGCACTTATATATGATCAACATGTATTAGATCTACCAAATCAAATTCATCATCGTCCAACCCTTGGATATCCCAATTTAAGTTAAACATTCTAACCTATCTTAATGATAGCCTCATGTCATTTCTTCTTCTTACCTCAAACTCATTATCACAATTGGCCCAATAATCTTCTAGCTCAGGCACATGATAAAATTTGGGTCCAAGTTGAAAATTATTTCTTACAAAATATTTGCTATCAAATGAAAAATTGAATTCAAAGAACTAAAGCTTGTATTTTACTATATCTCTTTCAATAGTTAAGGCATTTGAGGAGGTTTTGTATTGGTAGAATGAGAGACCAATAGGAAAAGGAACTCCAACCTTCTTTCTCTCCCTACATTTTTATTAAGTTTGTTTATTTTCCTACATACTTCAATTAAGATAGTTCTATCATTGACATACCTAGGAAACTTGGATGGAAATCCATCATATCCTCCAACCCTTATGTAGCTAAATCTCTAAAATTGAATGAATAAACTTTCATATGTATTTAATCAATTGGGAAAATTCTGGGGATATCCTCATGCTCATGCCTCCTTAGATCTCTTGTACAACCAACATTGTGAATGCATTATTCATTCTTATGAAATAACTATGCTCCAACTGAAGTTGGGAATAATATTTGAAGATTGGGATTTCTTCATTAAAATTTCTCTCTTGACACAAAATGGCCAATTTCTCATGTTTTCAATAGCATAAAATAAATATGATGACATATACAAATTCTCATTGAGGAAAAATTGAGTCATCTACCTATGAAGGAAATTGCTAACAATGTTTTCCTAATCAATGAATTATTGCTCGTGTATGATAAAAACAATTAATAAATACATCCATACTTCAAAATTATGAGCATTTGCATTGTTAATTAATCTATGCAATAATATTAATATATCTAAACTTTCATTCACAAAATGGGACCTATGTAAATTCTTAGCGAGTTGAGACTTCCCTTTCTTTGGGATTATTAACCATTACTTAGTCATTATATTTTGACAGTGACTTTTCTTTTCTCTGAATCGTTGGTATGTTGTACTGACATCCAAGTCTATGAAGACTACAAGAGGACAAACAAGTTTAAGATCAAAATACTCAATAAGAGATCATGGTGTTGCTTTGAGACATATCATGAAAAAGAAAGTTTATTGTTATTTTGTAGAGTTCAAGAAAGCTTTTTAAATGGTTGCTAGAAGTAAATTATGGAGCATAATGGATGATCTAGGCATACCAGAGTAATATAGAGCAACAATTCTATGAGGAATATCTAGTAAAAATTAGAGTTCAAGCCAACCTTTTATAAATCTTTAGGAGCGACATAAGAATTCATTAACAATGCCTACCCTATATGGATCATATATCAACAAATTAGAAGAATGGGTAAATCTACAAGGAGGGGACATTGTTCTTTTGTGAGAGTATGTTGTGAGGCTTCTTTTTACGTAGATTATCTCACTTTCATGATAAGCTCCACTCAAGGGATGAAAGAAAACTTAAATGACATATCACTTTTACAAGGATGGGGGCATGCAAGTAAACACTAACAAGACCAATATATTGGTCTTTCCAATTGAAAGAAAAAAATCAGCTTAAATTTTATTTTGATGAGAGTATCCTAGAAGACATAACAAAGTACAAAACATTGGGATAGACTTCAACAATAAGCTTAGCTTAGAATATTGTACAAGGAAGAGAATTTTGGGAGGTTGGAGGGTACTTTTTGCATTACAAAATAAAAAGTAGAGAGACCAAGTTATAGGACTAGAAAACTATTCATGTTTTATTTATGCTATTAATATTTTTGGTGGTGCTTACTGGGTGTGAATTATGGGCTCTCAACACATAAAAGTAAAATGGAGACAAATAGAGGGGATACAAAAGTGTTTGCTTACAAGCATATTCAAATTAAAAGGTTTGGTTTTTATGATGTTCTTCTATTAAAAGCATGTACCTTCCCTATTGAGGCAACTACAATGGTCCATCTCCTAAAATATCTAAAAAAAATGAGTACATGGAGGCAAATAGATGGCCAAAGGTTGTCACCAAATAAGTTTTGAATGAGAGAATATATAGAGCTGGATGAAACAAAACAACAAATGAATGAACACATGAAATGTCAACTAGGATGCACATCCAAATTATGGATAAATTTTGCATGACTATGTGAAAAAAAAGCCACTAGGGGAAAAGAAGAAATACCATCTTGATGAATTTAACTCTAAATATGATCACCACCAAAAAGTATATTAAGGGGCAAATATGACTTGGAGAGTAAAGATACGTATAGCCCAATTGAGGACTAACTCATATCATCTTCAGTATGAAACATACTAATGGAAGAGACCAAGAAAAAAATGAGAAAAGAAGATGTATGTCTTTTACAATACTTAAAACAATTCCATAAAATCACTTTTTTTTCGAAGCTTATAATAACAATGTAGATAGATATGATGATATTTTAGCAGTTTTGTAACATAATGAGAAAAGAGAAAACATAGTTCATCTTAGAAAATCAGCATTAAAATAATAAAAATAAAAATGCTCGTTCACCTATCCCACTAAAACAAGGGCGGGCCATTTGAAACCTGGAAACAAAGGAGAAAGGATATAAAAAAGAGCGGTGGAATAATTAATTACATTCAGATTTAATTCGAAATAAAAATATTATTAACTCAGAGCCAAATACAGGATAATGTAAATTCTTCAGTAGTATTTATACTCAACAAAGGCTAAAAGATAAAATAAATACATTCTTTCGTTCTATACACATGGCCGCTGCGAAGGGAATTCTTTTGCAATATTTACATACAGACATGCTCACTCCTGCAACAGTTTCAAGTTCACCGAAGCGCCTCTCTCTTTTCACCTTCTCATCAAGTCATTTAGAAAAACGTAGCAGCCATCAAAATTTTAGACCAAAAATTTCAGCTAAGGAAGCCACAACTACGTCAAAAATCTCTCCGAGTTTGAAACGCCGGACTCATTCACGCAAACGCTCTACGCTAGACCTTAATTTGAGGCGTACTCTATCTGAATCTGAGAAATTTGAGGAACTTCCTGAAAACACAGGAGAGGACTTTAAATCAGCTTTGCAGTGCGAGCATTTTCAAAGGTATGTAAACATCCTTGCCCTCTTTACATTTTAGCAGTCCTTGCACTGCTGTTTAATTTACATTTAGTTCCTTTCGTTATCTTATATGCCTTCTAGATGTGGTAATGTTTGTAATTTTTTTTACTTGTTATTTGTTTTTTAAAATCTTATTTTTCAAAAAGCTAGCTATTTGAAGTTGGAATAGATGTATCCTTCCTCAACAGTACAATCCGCTTAAAGTGTGGAGATGCCGATATGATTGTATCCATAAAAAAAATACTGGCCATTATTTGGTAATGAAGTTCAATTCATCTCAACCTGTATGTCGTTGTATTTTTTCTGTTGAAATATTCCAGTTTTTGAAAAATGTTTTATGATTATCACCAAAGCCTGATTGAGAATCGATTTTTGAAAAAGTTTCATTGTATTAAGAACATATGCGCTTTCTTTGTTCTTGGATTCAAAGAATTGCAATATGGATCATATAATGAAATATCGAAACTATTACTGTGAGTCCCCAAACTGGGTTTAAACTACAGCCTGGGGAATAGGAGACCTCTGTTTTGAGAAGAAGGAGACCTCTGGTATGGTTCAATGAGGATTGGTCTAAAACTAAGCAGTTGAATCCCAAAAATCATTACATTATTTGATACACTATGAAAGACATTACATGAAAGAAGGCACTTTTCAGTTTACCTGTAAAGTTATGAGATGTATGTCTGGATTGTAATGTCCAAAACTAATAATATCTAATTTAATTATTTAATGTTGCTTGGCAAAAAGTGCAAATTATAAAGGTAATTTTAAATAATTATATTAAAAAGGTTATAAAGTGACATTGGGGAATATTTTAATGATAAATTAATAAAGTCACACATGTTAAGTGAATTTGGCGGGAAAACCCTAAAAAGGCAGACAAGTGTTATAAAAGGACATGAGAACTCATTCTCTCACTATTCTGGAATATTATTTTATTTGGGGTTTGTGTTTTGGTGAAGCTCTTTGGAGTCTGAAACTCTAGGTGAGAATTCCTACGGGTTCCAATTTTGATGGTGAAAGATTCCTATGAGTTCCAATTTTGATGGTGAAAGATTCCTCCTTAGCTGGTGTTGGCGCATTCATTTAAGATTTGCATTTACGTGTTAAGGGCAAATTTATGAGCCTCCTCTGGAGATAAATTTGAAGATTAGCAATTGAAATCAGGTTGTATGAGAAGCATGGTTCTAATGCTGGTGTTTGGAGATTGAAATGCTATCCTTTCTGAGCTCTATTTCAGTTTATATTGACTGGTTGGGTTGGGCGTCCAGGGTTATTGGATTATTGCATTCATTTCTACCACTATATCCCAGTTCTATTCTATCCTTACCTCCGTTCAGAATCGATAAGCATAGGAAAGACAGTATAGGCGCTGAAATACTGAAAGCAACAGGGTTTATTGAGTGGTGTGAGCTTCCTTGGACAGATGTTTTTCCTTCTAACCAAAGTGCTGTCATTTCTCTACATAAATCACTGTGTTAGAGCTGCGTATGGAGGACTGAGAAGTAGGCAAGCTGATGGGAGGATGTCTGGAAGGTTTCTGAAGTGTTGTGTTTCTTCCTTCTGCCTGGACGTGTATTTCTGGAGAAGTTTAGTGCTGCTGGGAGTGAGTGTTGAGGGTTGACTGCCAGGTGAAAGGCTGGACGTGTAAGTTCAGGGACATATCTATACTGTTTGGGCTTGTTGTGACTCTATCAGTGCTGGACATGGTTTGCAAATGTACCTCAGTCCTTAACCTAGTTGTTGTCAACAATCTACAGCCTTACCTTGAAATGGCGGCTTGATTCCAGGGTTCTTTACATGGATTCAAACCATCCAGCTGAATAGACAAACTCTTCTGACAAATTTGTGCTGTGAACACATATTAATGCACCACGATTACATGTTATTTGAATTTATGCTCCTTGGTTTCGACCTAAACACTTCTGCCTCAGGGTACATGAGATGGAGATCCCGCTTTCGTAAACAACGGATTCTTTCACTTTACCTCATATACATATTGCTGAAATTTTGTGCTTCTTGGGTTTTGATCTAAGCTAAGGGAGTAAAGAGAGCCTTGCCAATCAGGATACGGTACGAGTAGCCTGTGAAAGTACCTATTGCAGTCAACAAATTCTTGCTTCATAAAATAACAGATAGGTACCTATTCCTGAAATTTTTATTCAAAATCTCACTAGTGATGGCCTAGAGACTTTAGGAATACAAACCCTAAATGTTTAAAGAAGCCATGTAATTCTGAAAGTATGGAGCAAGAGTGTGATCATAGACTAATTTTACAAGGATGTCTGGAGAACAACTCCTAAGGCAGGAAAGGAACTACGATAATACCACTTCCTTGATTGGCACCATTGCACCAGTTGGCATTTAATCTCTGTGGTCTATAAGTGCTTTATTGTTCACATCTAGATTCACCTATGCAGGATTTTAGAAGAACAATAAACACATGCAAGAAATTAAAATGTCAATGAATATTTCTCGTAAGCCCAATGAATCAAATACAGTAAATTTTAAAAAATATTGCACTTCAAATAATATCTTTTGCAAATGCTCTTTCCTCTCTCCACGCCCACTCCTGAATTTCTAACCTCAAAGGTGAGAAACATGCCAAAGACTAAAGCTGTTTTTCCCTGAGAATGAAGCATTTTTTCTCAAATTAAGTTGCTTTTCTTGCTTCTATGAAAAATTTCTCATTGCATCAGTCTTTTTATCTATATAATACCTTAGTGGGACGATAAATAATCCTAGCTACAACAGAAAATCTAGTTTGCAAAGGTAACTATATCTATAAACTGATTTTTGTATGTTCTCGCTTCTACCACAGTTGTATCCTCTGACCATCTTTGTGCAATTGTTTTCACTTTTCAGGGTTCATGGTTCAACAAATTCACACAAATAACAAAAGTTCATTTACAAAGTTTTAATTCAATAAAGTTTTTGACCGAAGCTTGAATGCATTAAGCTCCTTACATTAGTATAAACCAAGCATAGGTGTAAATTTCAGAATGACACTTGAAATGCAAACAATCAGTGGTAAGGAAATTCTTCTGTTGAAATTCAAGATTTCTAGTCTCGCAGGAGAAGTATAATGTTGATTTAAGGGTCTGTGATGCCTACTTCATTCTCTATATCTATATGCACTGTCTATTTTCAGCTTTCTGTGTTCTACAGAGATTTTGTGGATTTATGTATGTATGCCATGCAGAGCCTTGCCAATCAGGATACGGTACATGTAGTCTGTGAAAGTACCTATTGAAGTCAACAAACTCTTGCTTCAAAAAATAACAGATAGGTACCTATTCATGAAATTTTTGTACAAAATATCACTTGTGAAGGCCTAAAGACTTTAGGAATACAAACCCTAAATGATTAAAGAAGGCATGTAATTCTGAAAGTATGGAGCAAGAGTGTGATCGTAGACTAAGTTTACAAGGATGTCTGGAGAACAACTCCTAAGGCAGGAAAGGAACTACAATAATCCCACTTCCTTGGGTGATTGACACCTTTGCACCTGTGTTCCACGGCGTTTCAGGGACGGGGACGGGGGGACGGCAGGGGACGAGTTTCGGGGACGGCAGTCCGAGGGCAGATTTTTGGGGACGGCGGGGGGACGGCGATATAGAAAATTTTCAAAATATATATATATATATATATTCACAATTACATATATATATGAATTTTTAAAAATATATTATATAGAGAGAGAGAAAGAGAGCAATTTGAAATATCAAATATGTGCAACAATTTCAATATGACAATACATGCATAGATAAAGAGTATAACAGCAGTATAACAGCAATATAGCAATAGTATAACAACAATATAAACATAAAGGTAAACACTAACAGCAATGCCAATAACATAACTATTAAATATAAAAGCATTTTGTTCAAGTTTTAACACTAAAGTTAAATAACTCAAAGATCAACATCTCAAACTTTAAAGTTTAAATACAACAATCTGTCAATCTATGACACTATGCCTCATTCAGGCTATCAATATCAAAAGCACTAAATTTAAACTAAATAATAGTTTGTTTAAAAATTAATTTTATTACTCGTAATTTTTTTTTAATTTGACAATAATATTAAATAGTTATGCTTAAAAATTAAATGTTTTATCAAATTTTTATTTAATGAAATATAATAATATTTAATATTTATTATTTATTAATTATCACGTAATTTTATTTTATTTCATAATATAATTAACTTACAAGCAATTAAAAATTAATTTTTTTATCAAATATGATGAAATATTTAATATTATCAAGCAATTTTTATTTAATTTGTCAAAAATTAAAAGATTTTTTTACTTTGACAAAAGGGGGACTCCTGGGTGTCCCCGATACGGTTGGGGGACTTCTAGCCGTCCCCTAGCCGTTTCGGGGACGCCTAGGCGTCCCCTTTTATTTTCCAGCCGTCCCCCTTTTTGGGGACGCGTTTCCTGCTGTCCCCCAATTTTCAAAAATCAGGGGGGACGCCTGGGGGACGTCCCCTGCCGTCCCCCCGTCCCCGAAACGCCACAGGGGACGGGGATGTAGGGTTTGGGTGGGGGGACGCGTCCCCGTGTAACACAGCTTTGCACCCATTGGCATTTAATCTATGTGGTCTATAAGTGCTCTATTGTCCACATCTAGATGCACCTATGCAGCATTTTAGAAGAACAATAAACACATGCAAGAAATTAAAATGCCAATAAATATATCTCATACACCCAATGAAATCAAATACAGTAAATTTTCAAAAATATTCCACTTCAAATAATCTCTTTTGCAAATGCTCTTTCATCTTTCCACCCCCACTCCTAAATTTCTAACCTTTAAGGTGAAAAACATGCCTAAGACTAAAGCTGTTTTTCCCTGAGAATGAAGCATTTTCTCTCAAATTAAGTTGCTTTTTTTGCTTCTATGAAAAATTTCTCATTGGATCAGTCTTTTTATCTATGTAATACCTTAGTGAGATGATAAATAATCCTAGCTACAACAGAGAATCTAGTTTGCAAGGTAACAATATCTATAAACTGATTTTAGTATGTTCTCGCTTCGATCACAATTAGTTCCTCTGACCATCTTCGTGCAATCATTTTCACTTTTCAGGGTTCATGGTTCAACATATCTGCACAAATAACGAAAGTTCATGTACAAAGTTTTAATTCAATAAAGTTGTTGACCGAAGCTTGAATGCATTAAGCTCCCTACATTAGTATAAACCAAGCATAGGTGTAAATTTCAAAATGACACTTGAAATGTTAGTTCAAACAATCAGTGGTAAGGAAATTCCTCTGTTGAAGTTCAAGACTGCTAGCCTCGTAGGAGAAGTATAATTTTGATTTAGGGGTCTGTGATGCCTACTTCATTCTCTATATCTATATGCACTATTTTCAGCTCTCTGTGTTCTACAGAGATTTTGTGGATTTATGTATGTATGTATGCCACACTATCTTCCATTATTTTCTTATTAAATTGGTATTGCTGAAAGATCATTTAGGATTGTCACTCTCAAAATCAAACCCTAAACTATGAACCAAGGTCCAAAATAGTCAGGCATTTATAAATGTTGGGAATTAAGGTGTTTCAACCTTAGTATTTCCTAGCATTGGTTTAGTTAATATTTTATGTATTTATGCCTATGTTGTATTTTCTTCCTCATCTTATTTTGTCATCAAGTATGACTTGGCACAGTGAGCTGTCATCATGTTGATAGGTGACATGGGAGGTGACAAGGATGTTTGTGTCCCCACATGGGAATGTAGGTGTCCCACTTTGTGGTAGAGAATATTTGCTAAGTGTTGGCATCTTGTAGCTATTTTATGATAGATTCCTATGACGAAGTTATGACGCATAAGAACTAGATTCTATGACAGGTTGGACAAGTGTTGGAAGGAATCTTTGTATGGGGAATCTAGGCATCCAAGTTGAGTTATGCCAAGTTGTAAGAGAATCCTTTATTATTAGTCAGTTATGACGGATTCTCTTACAATTGTAAGTGCTATCAGTTATGGTAGACTCTATGATGGCTGTAAGGTGTGTAAGAGCATCTGCCATACCTATTTTGAGTAAAAATAGGGTGCCCAAGTTTGGAGGTTTGAATGAGGAGTCAAAGAATCTTGTACAAGTGTCATTTGCATGCTTGGAGGTGGTGGAAAAATGTACCAAGTGGATTTGGATGCCCATCTCTTGTAGCTTCCTCTAGAAGCTACCTTCATGCTTGTATTCTCTATATATTGGATGTCTTGGAGTGTAATGTCCCCTTCTCAAATGTGATCGTTTCTGTTGACCGTTGGCCTATTCCGGAGACCCGTAGGCTACTCAGATGGTGAAATTAGGGTTTCCTATTTTTGAGGTGGTTGTTGCTTGAAGTTTGGAAATCGGATTGCAGATTCTTTCTGGGTTTTCAGAGAGCTTTGCGGTGGTATGGTCAGTTTGGCGTTCCGAGCAACTTCATGGATTTACTATTTTTAGTAAATTCTATTTTTGGCAGTGGATAGGTTGGGTTCAGTTCAGTTGGTCTTCTTCTTTAGTTGGTTCAGCTGGCACTTCAGTTTTGGCCTTTGGGTGCATTTTCCGTGGAGAGATAAGTATTTTCACATTATAATATTATATTTTAATATTATAACACCCCTTGCCTAGCATTACAACTTTATGTTGTTTTTAAAAAGGGGACTTAAAGGGTCGATGCTTCATTGAGAGATAAATTATATTTTTATAGTCAAATATTGGGCTAAATGAAATGGACGCCTACTTGAGGAGTTTGACTTTTATTAAAAAGTGAAATATTTCATTAAGGGAAAAAGGACGCCATCTTTTGGAGGGAAATGTTGAATTCAAAATTAGGGTTTTGGGCGCCCTTCTTGAAGCTTCTAGAAGGCTCTCTTCATATCTTTATATTCAGGCCTCAGCTCTTCATTTGGGATCTTTTGTCTACTACACCATTATGCTGCTGAATTGTCTTCAGGCACTCGCTTCGAGGAAAGCACACCTCCTAGCAATGGCTCATCTTCTTGCTTGAAAGATAGCAACTAGCTGAGAGTTAGCTTGTAATAGGTTTGATTTGCATTTTAGTTGAGTGATTTGCATTTTGGAGTTCTAGTTTGCATTTTCTGTCATATTTCAGAGTTGCTGATGTTGCATGGCTGTAGGCAGTTTTCATTCATATATCAAAAAATAAAAAGAATATTGTTCTGGGTGTTTGTCATATCATCTTGTCTACTTGGGGTGACCCTACTTGCAAATTTTGTGGAATTTATAATGAAGTTTCTGATTTTTCCTAGCTAAGTCGCCCCTACAAGAGGGCCGTACCATTTAGGAAGTACCTTGGAATTTGTGCGAAATAAATGGGAGTTGTTTGGTGAGGTTTTAAGTATTCATTTTGGGTGCCTTCATCATTAGAGCAATCTGCAATTCGTTTCATGTCATTAGAGTGTGATTTGAGCAAGTTATGAATAATTGAGTGAGTATTATGATGCAGATTTCATCATTTTATGTTGCAGGTCTGATATATCAGAATCAAGGAAGTTGTTCATTTGGTTGAAATTGAGCATTGGAAGTCACATTTGGTATTGGGAAGACATACTAATCAATTGCAGCATTGAAGGACTCGATAACTCCAGATTTAAGTGAACATTCTGACATATTGTAAGCTGTTAGTAGTACTATCAGCCATTCCTCTCCTATCTTTCATTTAATCAATTGTATTTCCCATTGAATAAGTGGAAGAGGCTGGCTTGCCGCCTATTTGCTTTCAATTAAGTAGTTTAGGGACCCTCTGACCATATGCTCGCCATCACTCGGCGCCATTCTTGGTTAGGGTTACTTGAGTTCATCATGCATTGATCCTCTGACCATATGCTCGCCTCACACGACGCCATTCTTGGTTAGAGTTCCTTTCCAGTTGTGCATCTGCATTAGACCCTCTAACCAATGCTCACACCTTGCCCACATTGGGATCTGTTGATGCGATTTTTGTGACCTCACCAATCAGCCGAAGAACAAAATAGTCTGAAGGCTATTCCGCTCTCTCTTGATCAAAGTATTCCGTGTGCTAAGATTGCGAGAAAAATCACACGTTCAACTCCAAGGTTCCTTTAATGCGAATAGGCTCAGTTTGGTTGATGTGTTTTGCTGTGTTCTTACGAGGGGACTTACGTAATTGTTCGGGGTTCTTGCAGTTAACAATCGGTGTATGCTTTGAAGGGGATTCTTGCGTGTATGATTTAGCAATATAGTTCGTTTTCCTAAGACTAATCAGAAATATGCAGAAAGTAAAGAGTGTAGGGCCTAAGAAACTTATGTTCTATTCTAAATGCAGGATATGTGGAGCTTCGTTTCAGTAGACTTCAACCAAATTTCGCCTAGCCTCACGTCGGACAGCTTCGGTAAAATTGGTGCAATCTTCAAAGGGATAGCAAAGGATGTTCAAATTATGACTTAGAATACATACACCATCACAACGACGCATATAAGTATACAAAATCACAATCGAAGTTAAACTCGAGATGATTTCCAGTGGACCACGCAAGGCGAACTTATCATCAACAAGCCGCTAGTGGTATGGAATAAAGTGAAGCTACCTCAATAAAACACCACACATCAAAGTAAACTACTTGCATGAAAATTACGCTACTTGGATACGAAAGGAAGAAGAGACCTTGCTAGCTATTCATGACAAGACGAATTCCACCATCAATGAAAAGATCTATTATCATGAAAAGTGTTACACAACAATCTCCCAAAAGTTTTCAAAGGGAAAACTTTCTTTCTTCTCCACACTATGCTAAGCAAAATGACTACTATGCTCTACTATGCAATCTCTCCAATCTCTAGCTCTAATGCTAATGCCTGATCTAATGAATTACAAATGAGGGGGACTCCCCCTTTATATAGCTAGCCAAGTCCCAAAAGACGGCTAGGGTTACAATTAATAGAGTGGCAGAATCGTGCCACCTCAGCCCTAACCCTAAAAATTGCCAGAATGGGGAGTGGTACATTAAATGAATCAAAGATTCCCACTCACTCCCAAAAATAGTAAAGGCAATAAATGCCCACAATCAGTCTTCTAGAAGATCCTCGTCCAGTAGTGCGTTCCCATTTGCCTTCTCTTTGATTGCAAACTCAACAAATCTGCCAAGTACAGCCTCAACTTCATGAACTGAAATAGGTGGAACACAATCTAACTGAAACTCTAACACCGTGACTGAATGCTCATGCCTCGTACAAGATTTTCTCCAAGCAATCAAAGAATCCTGCGTGTTCTGGATCAAGGTGGAGAAGGTAGAAGTATTCTCGAAATCATCCTGTACAAAGGTCTTAACATCTGAAAAGAAAGGCACCAGCAAACCCCTCAAATTATCAACATTAAGTTCATCTGGATTCAACTGTCTAGCAAATATGGCCTCGAAAGTATTCTGAACTCCATCTATAATATTGGCCATAGCTTTATGTACCCTGGCGGAATCCACCTGTGCTGCGTCGAAGAAGCCACGTCCCGTGATTGTTGAAGAATACCATCTAGAGAAGTCGTACCTGTCATTCTCCTGAATGACACCTCCGTCAATCAGCAATCGCAACGGAACATGCCTCAATGCCTCAAGACGCTGAATCACTCTGCTCTGATAGATAGAAGCATCACCCCAAGCATGATCCACTGCCTCCATCCGTGTCAAAATACTAGAGGCTTGCTGAAAAGCAAAAGCAAGGTCCTCCATAAACTTCTCTGTCTCAACACGAACCCCTGTAACCCACTTGTCTGCCTCCTGTGCCATTTTTCCCAACTCTACCAAGCCACTAATGGACTCTCTAGGAATTTCCGCTGGAGGCTCTATAACTGGAATATCCTGCCCTCGAGAACGAGACAACTGTTGTACATATCCAATTAAGGCCTTGTGTTCTCTTTTCAACCTCTTATATTTCCCTTCCTTCTCGAATAACCTATCCTTGAGGGCGAGGTAGGAGTTATCACACTCCTCTACAATCTGCGCAGGGCGTCCCAAATCCGTATCGTGACCACATAATTTTCAGGTTGCTTCATTTCGGTCACAATCAACTCGGCTTTTCATGAAGGGTACGAGAGCCATCTTCATCTGTGGATATCTTCGAAAATTTTCTTGCTTTCTTCTTCTGTGGAGGTGCATTGATCCTGTTCAAGAACTCTTCCATCTCAACCGCTGGATCAATCTCCTCACTGGGGCTTCTTCTCATTCTATCCTTAAGCCAATCAGGCACATCATACTGTATATCAAAGGGTAGCTGTTCCTGTGCCTCTACTTCTCGAACTTGCTCAACTTCATCATTTTGGCAAGGCTCATCGTCCTCAAGTGGCTGAGTGTCACCTGAAACTACATCATCATCATTCATGGCCACCTCCAATTCCTGCTGAAAGTGAGGGTCAGTAATAGTCCCCTCATCATCCTGCTGATCAACCCTATCAGCGTTGACACTGGCCAACCGACTCTCTCCGTGGAGGCTGAACAATATCCTGTACTACTTGCACCTGATTCAATGCATTCCTCTGATCAGCAAACAAAGAAACCTCCTGTATACTTGGAGAACGTGTCTCCAATGGTGATGCAACTGTAACTCGTGGAGGCTCTGGCTGAGTAGGTTCCTGTCGAACTATCTCCTTCTTTCTGGACTCCGGACCCTGTGTAATCTGTTTCTTTCTGCCGGTGGTGGGCGTCCTGTGATCTCCCATCAAATTGTAAGTCAAGGCAATTGACCTACTCTTCAACCTGTTTACTCGCCTGTCGACCCATGCCCTAGTAAATGTCATGACTGGGATAGAGAGAGTATCCAAATCTGCAATCTCAGGTTCTGACCAATCGGGAGGTGGAAGTGGAGTATCTCTAACTGCTGCATAATCCGGATGAACAACATCCATATCTTCGTTCACTTGGTCTGGAACCGGCACAACTTCACACTCCCTGATCAAAGTAATCGGCAACCGAGAGAACATCCTTTTCCTTACTTCAATCTCATCGGCTGCGTCAGCCCAATAATCCTCAATGGTGGCCTTATGTTTAAACTCCTCTGACAGTACCCATTTGATGTTATGATGTGGGTCGTAGTGCTGTCGGCTGGTGTGGTATGAAAAGTGATAAAATTGAAGTTCATTTTCAGCCTCTCTAGCTGCCTGTATTGAGGGACACACCTCATCCGAGTTGCCCATGACAACTAGAAATTCTACCCCTCCCTTCTTTTTCTTTTGAATTTTATCAAAGGCAAGCAATTGCCTAGATATCTCTAGCATTAATATTCTATCTGTTGGGTACTTAGGCAGCCTATATGGGTACGATGAAAAACCTTGCAGCCTAATGTAAGAAAATCTCGGAAACTGTATGAACCAGCACCCATACCTTTCAATTAACTCTTGGGCATCCCTCGAGATTCTATGATGTAACCGCTCCTGAAGCAGTCTCGTGATATACATGGTGAAGGAATCGTTGACACGCTTGTAGTGAGTTGTGCTCGCCAAATGCAACTGTGGACAGGCATCAAAGATCTTAAACTGGTGGGAGCCACAACCGACAGGTTCCTTGTAAGAGTTCCCCCTGTACTTTGTCATCCGTGCCAACATATAGATGAGATAGGAGCTCATATAAAAGGTCTTCGTTCTCCTCAAGCTCAGGAGCTGCTCATGTAAATTATCACTTATCATCTCGGCCCAATTGACATAGTCCTTCCCTTCAAGCACGAGATTGATGTAGTAAAACATCCAAGGCTCAAAGATGAATGATTGTGCACAACCTCCAACCCTGCTCAGCATCATGATAAGATCACAATATTCTTGTTTCAAATCCTCTGCTATGATCTGCTTGGGCAACTTCGTTCGAGAAGGCTTGGGAGTACTCATCCAGTGGGTGTTAATTGTCTCCATGCACCGCTCAAAAGCAGAAGCATACATCCGCTCAGCTCGTTCCCTGGATTTATAAATCATGCTCCTGTGCACCGGGATCCCAAAAGCTTCACCAATGGTTGCCGGAGTAAGATTGGCAAGCACTTGGCCATCTGGTGACATGATCGACCGGTGATCCTTCCCGTAGCAATTAGCACACTCCATCATCAGCTCCGAGCACTGAATGGCTGGTGGGAAACCAGCAGCTGCATATAACCCACTTCGAACAATATTGTGTGAAGTGGTCGAAGGTCGATGACTCCCAATGCCCAGCATTCTGTTCTTGAAGGTCTCTAGGTTGACGGAACCCAAGTTGGTGTCTGTCAACTTGCCCAACTTTGAAATAAACTTTGATTCCGGCATGAATGTCTTACTCAGCTTCTTGATCACAGCTTGCCTGGATGCACCATTGTCCTTGCCAGTCGCCCTTGCCTCAGCCATCTGCAACATAACAAACATTCATCAGCAATTTAATTTATAAAATAAGATAAGACATTACGTAGGGGCTGCAGTCGACTTCAAGAACATTTCCAATTTGCAAACCTCAGCTTCTTCTTCTTCAATAAATTCGAACTTCAACACTTAGAACAGATTTCTAAGTGGACTTTATTGACTTCACTTCACTACTCTTAATCAGCAATTTGAACTTTATAACTTCGTATCAGCAATCAGCAATCAGCAAGTTCACACTTTGAAAACTCTTAGCAATTCACTTCACTTCAAGGCGTCCCTCTTATCACTGGCAACTTCAAGTTTCAACCTCAGCAAACAGCAAGTGCGCCCCTCCTGACTTCAGCAATATTCGAACTTCCCACACTTGCACTCCAACTCAAGGCGTCCTTCTTCAACTCCTCAGCAACTTCAGCAAACTCCACTCCTCAGTAAAAATTCGAATTCCTTAAGCCTCAGCAACAATCTTTACTTAGAACAAATTCGTACTTCTCCAGCTGTGAAGAACAAGTGAGAGACCTCTCCATTTTATAGCCCAAAATCGAATTCTAGAAGGAGCCAATTTTAGCCAGTGCATTAAACTTCCACTACTCCATTTCAAAAATTCGAATTCTCCCTCTCTGGTATTTTTGACACTTGTCTCTCAACGTCAGGAATCTTGCTCTTCTAGAAACTTGACTTTGACTGGCATCTTTGAATTTATTTTTGAAAATTTTAATTTAAATCCATCCTTTTAATTCACCAGCCAGAGCTCTGTCACTTGAAATTCGAATTTGACTCTTCATTTTCTCTGGAAAATTCATCTTCGAAGAATTCAATCGAAATTATCTAGGCAACTCACTTCAAATTCATTGTTCGGAGAAATTTATTCTGAAAACACATTTTATTCATCTGCCTTAGAAAATTTTAAATTCTCCCCTTAGGAAAATTCACAATTTGAGCACTGATTAAATTCTTCACTGAAAAGGTGTTGGCGAAGTGCGGAAGACTTGGAAATCCATCTATCATCGCGAATGTTCAGTACCCAGAAGAGAATTTTCTTCATAACGCTTCGAATCCATGGGTACCCAACGAACGGGTTCATTTAATTTTCAATTTTGAACCTTAGAAAAATATTATTCTGTCAAATTAAATTCATTCTTCGCCTGTGATCATTCTGTGTTGCTCCAGCTTGAGAAATTTGAATTCATCTTGCATTATCATCCACCTCTGACTTCACTGCTGAGAAAATTTGTTCGGGCCTCACGAAGAAATTTTTTTCACCACCTTGAGCCTCTAGGCGTATTTTCTAAGGAGAAAATATTCTTGCCTTAGAAGATTTTTTAAATTTTCGCCAGTATTGGAAATTTTTATCAACTTCATTTAGAAATTTTTTATTCATGCCAAGCACACTTTTATTTCTTCACTCCACACTAGCATTTTACTCCACACTAGCAAGGCGATTTTATTTAGAACCCCAACGCCTTAGAAATATTTCATCATTCATCTTACTTTATTTCACCTTATCATCCCTGGCGCATGGCACTTGGAGAAAAATATTACCACGCCTTGGCAATTTAATTCCACCTTTTGGCAATATTTTCTAACACTTATACCACTCATCACCTTTGACGCCTAGCACACTTGAGGAGGAAATTCAAAAAAAAAAAATCACGCCCAATATTCATCTTCACCACCTCACACATATTACTTCACCACGCCTTAGAAAATTCCTCCAATACATACCACCTTAGGCGCATTTGAGGCTAGGAGAGGAAATTCAAAAAAATCACGCCTAGGCAACACACCTTTTACCACGCTTTAATCATATTTCACCTCATTTACCACCCTCATTTACTTTCTACACCTCAACTTGGGCGCATTTTGGCTTGGCAAGAGGATGACTCTTCGACTTCTCATTTTTGTCTTCACATAACCTTGTTTGGGTGCATTTAGGAGGGTGAGGAGGACGAGTTTCTTTGACCTGTTGACCCTCTTCTAACTTGAGCGCATTTTTATGTAGGTGGAGGATAAAGAACTTTGACTTGTTTGACTCATTCCTCTTTTGGGCGCATTTAGACATAGCTGGTGGATAAACTTTTCTAACGCCTTTGGGTGACTCTTCACCTTCCGTTTTTTTGTCCTTACATGCATGTATTTGGGCGCATTTCACCCCTTGAGGAGGATGAAGTTGTTGACTTTGCTTTGACCACTCACAACTTGGGCGCATTTTACCCCCTGAGAAGGATGAACTTGCAATTTGGGCGCATTTTGAAGGTGGTGGCGGATATCCAGACTTAGACAATTTTTCAACTTTTTTCCTCTTCAAGTTGGGCGCATTTCTCTATGCCTACAGGATAAAAACGTTGACTTTTCCTTGACTTCTTGTGCTTTGGGCGCATTTTGCCCCTGATGAAGGATGAACTCATACTTAGAAAATTTTTCGTGCTTGGCATATGCTTGAAGGCGCATTTCACCATGTATACTGGATGAAGTTCCAGACTTAGAATTTTTTTTTCTCGTTTTTGCCAGCCTTCATGCCCTGCTATTTATAGTAAGCCCTCTGAATTTTGCATCTCTGAAGCTCGGAACGACTTGAAATTTTGCGCACTGCATCCTCATAACCTTATTGCCCTGTCGACATTGCCATTTTTAATCACCCTGCTATTTTTAGCCTATTTCTGAAGGTGGTTTACTATAAATAGTAGCCTCTTGTTTCTGATAGCTCCACTGCTCCGATTAACTTGAAATTTGAATGAGGCGCTCCTCACCACGTGACCTTACTGCTGACATAGGCGCATGCAACTGATTTACTATTTTTAGCCAGTTTCCAAATTGACTTACTATAAATAGTAAGTGCTCCGTTTGACTTGAAATTTTACCAGCAGATAGCCTGAAGGACGCTGATCGCGGTGGTTTACACCGGTTTTCGAAAATTCTGACTTTTGACCCCTTTTTTCAGGCTCCGAAGCTGGAAACCCTAATTTGCTCTGCATGCGTATCAAAAGATCTCTGTTTCTCTTCGTTTCTGTGGCACTGCGATCAGCTCGTGATTCTGAACTGCTGGGAAGCGGCTGCCGGGACACACCTGCTAAAAATAGTAAGTTTCTTATTGATTGATTATCTTCATTTGCATGTCACACCATCGCGAAGCTCTCGAAAAACCCATCAGGAATCACCCGACATGCAAAAGAAACCCTGACATGCAAACCCTAAAAATAGCCTCGGAAGGCTGAATTCTGAAAGTTGTCTTGTTTTGCATGTTATATCATTGCGAAGGTCTCGAAAAACCCAGAAGGAATATCCAGACATGCAAAGAAAAACTCTACATCTGAACCCTGAAATTTGTGCCGGAAGCCGGACTGCTAAAAATAGTAAGTTGTCTGTTTTCGCTCAAATTTTGCATGCGAACAACCTGATGTACTCTGAATGCAATGTGACTGTCGGAATCCCAAAAATGCTGGCGAATTGCCTGTAATTGCACACTTACTAAAAATAGTAAGTACTCGGAATCCGATGAAAATTTGCTGAGAGCCTGCTGGAAGCACACGGACAACAACGTTAAGTTCAATTTTCAATTAATTCACTTTGTTCGACCTTGGACTGACCAGGAAAGATGAAACCCTAATTCTTAGACTTGGTCAATCTTCGCTTAAATTCACTGACGGGCGCAACCCTCGAAAGGCGGACATCAGAAAAGAGACAGAGCGAGAGAGAGAGAGAGAAAAACCCAAGCCAAAAGACCAGAATGGAGCAAAAATTAGGGGGTCCCCATCTTGAATGGGGCGATGTGTGAAAAGGTTAGAACAGGATCCTGGTGTACATTCCTGTTAGAGTTACTTCTGCATCGTTTTGGTTTAGAGCTAACCTTAACGGGTGCGTGTTGAATTGTAACTGCATTGCAAAAAACAAAAAAAAAATTGGTTCGGTTCTTTACAGTGGTATCAGAGCCATGATTCTGCCAACCTGTGCCCTATAGTGATTTAGTAGTCAGATGAGTGACAGTGATTGCAGATACTTCACTAGAGGTCAGGCCAGAAGACAGCAGACAGCTTCCGCCAGTGCCAGAAGCAGATACTTTATCAGGAGCTTTGAGAGAAACAGGAAGAATAGTAGATACTGGTAAAACAGTTGAGAACATGACTGAAAGTCATAAGCAGGCCATGCATGAAAGAGATGAAAGGATGGAAAAGAAATTTGATGGAATGATTGAGTTGATGTCCCGGTTACTTGCACGGATGGACCAGCAAACTCCTCAGAATCTTACCCCTAATCAAAATCATGTTACAGGAGAAAATAGTGGAGTCAATGGGAACAATGGTAATGGAGGGAGTAGAACTATTGGTCAGCATGAAGCCACCTCTAGAGGATCAACCTCTAGGCCACTCTTTCCTACATTCACTCAGAAGGAGAGTCCGCCTATTGAAGTTGCCATCCCTTTTGCAGATGATGCCCGACAAGCATACTTGGAGTATACCACCTTACCCCCTGATCTTAGAGACCAATGGTCATTTGATCAATTCTTGAACCAAAGAAATAGAAGGAACGGAGGAAGAACTGATAATAGAGCTCCAATGGCTCTTAGGACTGATTTCCAGCAAGCCCTTGGGAAGGTGTCTTTGGCTCACTTCGATGGAAGTGGTGAGTGTTCAGCCAGATTGTGGGTTCAGAAGCTTGACAATTACCTTTCACTTCGTCCCATGCCAGAAGAAGATGCCATCAAGTTTGCAACACTACATTTGGAGGGGGCTGCCCATGAGTGGTGGTACCATGGTTTGGTCACGCTTGGCCACAACCTCATTCGAACCTACGATGAATTCACCAATAAGCTGATTGATAGGTTCGACACTAAGGATCCTGAAGTAAAATTTCGTGAGCTTGCACAATTGAAGCAGCATGGCTCCTTGGATTCTTACATAGCTGATTTCCAAAGGCTTTCCGTGATGGTGCCTAACATCACTGAGAGAAGATTGGTTGTATTGTTTTCTGAAGGATTGGTTGAGCCCTTGAAAGGGTGGGTTAAAGCCTTCGATCCACCAAGTCTCGAAGAAGCTATCAAAAAGTCTCGAAGTATGGAGTTATCGGCCCATAGGCCTAAATTTCCACCAAAGTCCTTTGGTCACAAGAAGGATAAGAGGCATTTTTCAAATCAGCACAAGAAGTTTCCACCCAAGTTGACTAAAGAGCAACATGAACAGCTTAGAAAAGAGTGCAAGTGTTATACATGTTTGGAGCCTTGGGTTAAGGGTCATAGATGTCCTGGAAGAGGGCGTTATAATCAAATGGGGACTTATTTTGATTATTGATCAGAATCTGATATGTCTGATCAGCAGTCTTATTTTGGGGACAGCGAGGAAGAAAGAGCTCCAGAAGAGTCCGATCATGAGCAAGGAGTTGGGGGGCCTATTGCCCAACTTTCTAGTTTCCAAAAGAACGAATCTTTTAAGGTTCGTGGTGGGATTGGAGGTCATTGCATTGTTGCCTTAATTGATACTGGGGCAACACATAACTTCATTGATGAAGGTGTGGTTGCAAAGAGAGGTCTCAAAATAGAAGAATTTGAAGGATTCAAAGTCATGGTGGTTGATGGGTTTCATATTTCATGCAACCAAAGAGTTCCTAACATGTCTATGCAGTTGGGCAACTATGAAGTCAAGGATGACTTCTATGTGGTTACTATTGGTGACACTGATGCAGTACTTGGTATACAATGGTTACGTTCTCTTGGTGAAATCTCTCTCAATTTACAAACAATGGAGCTCAAGTTCCAATCTGATGGAAAGAGGGTGGTGTTAAGAGGAATGTCCAATGGAGGTCCTCGAATTGTTTCATTCAAAAGAATGGAGAGGCTGATTCGGCATGATCAAGTTGAGTGGGCTGCGGAATGCATGGTTCTTCCAGCTAGTCCAGTTGAGACCAAGAGGGACTACCCTCCAGATATTCAGTCTATACTTACCAATAGGAGTAAGGTGTTTGCTGATTTACCTCCTGGGCCGCTTCCTGAAAGAGGCACTGAACATGTCATTGAACTCAAGGAAGGGGCCAAACCAGTCATCACAACACCGTATCGGTATCCTAAGAAGCAGAAGGATGAGATTGAGAAGAACATAAAATAACTCTTGGAGATGGGCTTCATTCGTCCTAGCAAGAGTCCCTTCGCTTCAGCTGTTGTTCTTGTGAAGAAGAAGGATGGCACCATCCGCATGTGTGTGGACTATCGTGCCTTGAACCAAAACACAATAAAAAATTGGTACCCCATTCATCGAATAGATGAGCTCATTGACGAGCTACATGGTGCCAAGTTCTTTTCCAAAATTGATTTGAGATTGGGTTACTATCAAATTCGGATGCGAGGTTCAGATGTGGAGAAGATGGCATTCAGATGCCACTATGGTCACTTTGAGTTCCTAGTCATGTCTTTTGGGTTTACTAATGCTCCAGCCACCTTCCAGTCTTGCATGAATAGAGTTTTCCAGAAACAGTTGAGGAAATTTGTGTTGATCTTCTTTGATGATATTCTCATCTTCAGCAAGACGTGGGAAGAACATCTCAAGCACTTGGAGGAAGTGCTTAACATTCTTGAATTAGAAAGTTTGTTTGCCAAAGAGTCCAAATGTGAATTTGGAATGAAAGAGCTGCTCTACCTTGGTCACATAATCAGCATTGATGGAGTGAAGGTTGATCCCGAAAAGATCAAGGCAATAGTTGATTGGCCACCTCCAGAGAACTTGACTCATTTCAAGGGGTTCTTGGGTCTTTGTGGCTTCTACAGAAGATTCGTGAAGGGCTACTCTCAAAGTGCTGCTCCTCTTACTGACCTCACTAAAAAGGGGGCTTTCATGTGGTCAGAAAAGGCTCAAAGTGTGTTTGATAAGTTCAAGAAAATCATGAGTTCTTGTCCAGTATTGGCCATACCAGATTTCTCCAAACCATTCGAGTTACAGTGTGATGCATCAGGAGAAGGTGTTGGGGCTGTTTTGATGCAAGACAAGCATCCCATTGTGTTTGAAAGCAGAAAACTAAGGGGTGTTGAAAGGGCCTATTCCATCTATGACAAGGAAATGCTTGCAATCATGCATGCATTAGCGAAGTCCAGACAGTATCTGGTGGGGAGCAAGTTTGTGGTCAAGACCGATCACAATAGTCTCAAGCACTTCATGCATCAGAAGGACTTGAATGAAAGACAACAAAAGTGGGTGAGTAAGCTTCAAGCTTACGATTTTGACATTGAGTATGTCAAAGGGAAAAATAACGTTGTGGCTGATGCTCTATCTAGGAGACCTCATTTGAGCTCATTGTGCGAGCTTACTGCTGATTGGAAGGAGATGTTGCTTGCTGATTATGCCAAAAATCAGTTTGCAACCAGCATCATTGAAGGTACTTTTCATAATGAAAGGTACAAGGTAATTGATGGTTTGATACATTACAAGGGAAGAATCTTTTTGGTGGCTGATTCCAACTCAAAAAGAAGATTTTGATGACTTTCCATAACATCCCACTTGCTGGTCATCAAGGCTACTTCAAAACTTATAGGCAGATTCGAGAAAGGTTTTCTTGGAAGGGGTTGAAAGAGGAAGTTCAACGTTACATCAAGGAGTGTAGCACTTGTCAAATGAACAAAAATGAGCACTCTCTTCCAGCTGGTCTACTGCAGCCACTTCCCATTCCCAATAAAAAATGGGAAAGCATCTCGATGGATTTCATCACGGGATTGCCTAAGGCTCAAGACAAAGATTGTATCTATGTTGTAGTGGACAGATTGACCAAGTTTGCTCACTTTTTTGCCATCACTAGCACATTTTCAGCAGCTCAAGTTGCAGATTTGTTTTTCCATTAAGTGTTCAGATTGCATGGGTTGCCAAAAAACATTGTGAGTGATAGGGACAGCAAGTTCCTAAGCACCTTTTGGCAAGAGGTTTTCAGGATGAGTGGTACAGTGCTTACTCCTAGCACTAGTTATCACCCTCAAACTGATGGTCAAACCGAGATAATAAACAAATGGTTAGAGGGCTATCTCAGAAATTATGTTTCGGAGCAGCAAAGAGCATGGGTGAAATGGCTTCACATTGGAGAATATTGCTACAATTCATCCTTTCACATGTCAATAAGGATGTCTCCATTCATGGCTCTCCATGGTTCTGAGGCCCCTAGCTTTGCTGATTTGGTGTTTGGTGATAGCAAAGCTCCTCAAGCCAAGGATTGGTTGCAGCAAAGTCAAGATATTTTGAAATCCTTGAAGAACAACCTTCAAATGGCACAAAATCAGCAGAAGATGTACGCTGATCAGCAGCGTGTTGAGCGTTCATTTGAGGTTGGTGATATGGTTTATCTTCGACTTCAGCCCTACAGACAGTCTACACTCAAGAAGAGTGGAGCTGATAAGCTAAAACCTCGCTTCTATGGGCCTTTCAAAGTTGTCAGAAAGGTTGGAGCAGTGGCTTATGAGTTGGAACTACCATCGAGTAGTAAGGTCCACAACGTCTTCCATGTGTCTCGCCTCAAAAAGGCACTTGGACACAATGTTATTGCTTCATCACAGTTGCCTCCCTTAGATGAAGAAGGGCAGTTGACCTTGATTCCAGAAGAGATTATTAATTCCAGAGAGCGTTCTTTGAGGAGAACAATCAAAGAGTACTTGGTGAAGTGGAAGAATTTACCTTTGGAGGATGCTACTTGGGAGAATGAGGAGATTCTACAGCATCCAGACTTGCGATTGCTTGAGGGAAAGCAATCTTGGGGAGGGCGGACTGTAATGTCCCCCTCTCAAATGTGATCGTTTCTGTTGACCGTTGGCCTATTCCGGAGACCCGTAGGCTACTTGGATGGTGAAATTAGGGTTTCCTATTTTTGAGGTGGTTGTTGCTTGAAGTTTGGAAATCGGATTGCTGTTTCTTTCTGGGTTTTCAGAGAGCTTCGCGGTGGTATGGTTAGTTTGGCGTTTTGAGCAACTTCATGAATTTACTTATTTTAGTAAATTCTATTTTTGGCAGTGGACAGGTTGGGTTCAGTTTAGTTGGTCTTCTTCTTCAGTTGGTTCAGCTGGCACTTCAGTTTTGGCCTTTGGGTGCATTTTCTGTGGAGAGATAAGTCTTTTCACATTATAATATTATATTTTAATATTATAACACCCCTTGCCTAGCATTACAACTTTATGTTGTTTTTAAAAAGGGGACCTAAAGGGTCGATGCTTCATTGAGAGATAAATTATATTTTTATAGTCAAATATTGGGCTAAATGAAATGGACGCCTACTTGAGGAGTTTGACTTTTATTAAAAAGTGAAATATTTCATTAAGGGAAAAAGGACGCCATCTTTTGGAGGGAAATGTTGAATTCAAAATTAGGGTTTTGGGCGCCCTTCTTGAAGCTTCTAGAAGGCTCTCTTCATATCTTTATATTCAGGCCTCAGCTCTTCATTTGGGATCTTTTGTCTACTACACCGTTATGCTACTGAACTGTCTTCAGGCACTCGCTTCGAGGAAAGCACACCTCCTAGCAATGGCTCATCTTCTTGCTTGAAAGATAGCAACTAGCTGAGAGTTAGCTTGTAATAGGTTTGATTTGCATTTTAGTTGAGTGATTTGCATTTTGGAGTTCTAGTTTGCATTTTCTGTCATATTTCAGAGTTGCTGATGTTGCATGGTTGTAGGCAGTTTTCATTCATATATCAAAAAATAAAAAGAATATTGTTCTGGGTGTTTGTCATATCATCTTTTCTACTTGGGGCGACCCTACTTGCAAATTTGTGGAATTTATTGTCATGTCCCCTTCTCAGTGACATCTCTCGGAGCACAGGATTAGCCTATCATACGACCCTCGTAGGCTGATAGTTTGTATAGAGGGTCTAGTTGGAGTTGGCTCAGCTTCAAATTGTCAGTTCTTGATCAGTTGGCTTTCGTTCGGGCTCATTCGGTCACTTCTTGCAGAAGTTGCTATTTTTAGCAGTTGTTGGCAGTCAGCGTGGGACCCCTGCTATTTTTAGCAGTATGGATTTGTCAATGTTCAGAGTCACTTCAGTGTTCGTCAGCTTCAGACGGATCAGGAATCGGATGAATAATGAGAGAGATATTAATATTTAATTGTATTAATTAAATATTAATTAATTGGAGATTATAATATAAAGTTATAATATTTAATTATAACTTAAGTGATTTTGTTTGAGGGGGTCGCCATCATCAGAGGGGCCAATTTGGCAATTAAATTTATAATAAATATTTTGCTGGAGACTATTGAAAGTAATTAAATAAAAAGTGCAAATATTTTAATGATTCCCTATTTTGGTGGAAATCGCACTTTTGAGGGTATAAGCCATTTTGCCTTGGATTTCGAGCCATTATGTGATTATTGATATTGAAATTGGTCAAGTTTTGTCTGAGCACAGAAACTTAGGGTTTCAGTCTCGAATTCATTGGGGAACGAGCCATCTCCATTGAAAGCAGTTCAGAGGGTGTGAAATAACATCTGATTTATTGCCAGCACAGAGGTTTCTTCATCCAGAGGAAATCATTGAACTTCACAGAACATTCAGCATCAGAGATTTTGTCAGGGTTTTCATTCAGGAGGCAGTAGTTCATCAAGGCGCATCATACTTAAGGGTTTGGCACTGATTTCAAGAATCCGTACCTTTGTACTTGCTGTTTCTGACACAGCCGTACCTGTACCAGGCCGTACTTTCATCCCAGAGAGGCGTACCATCTTTAGCAAGCAAATCGCCTACCTTAATCACAGTCTGCCATCACCATTTTGGGCGCACCCCTTCTTGGCATCATTAGAGATCATCAGACAGGAGGAGGAACAAGTATTTATTGCAGCCGTACTATACTGCAGCCAATCAGGTTTTCAATAAATATCATTGCTTTTCTCATTGCATGTACTTGGATCGTAATTGTAATCATTCCAGAAGATTGAATAATAGTCAGGCATCAGTATTTGTTATAGATTCTGTAATTTCCAGTGATATACTATTTTATTTGAATTTATTATCATTTTCAAGCAAAATCGCAATTTCTTTGTTTTATCCAAAAAACCACAAAAACAATCAAAAAACCAAAAACCTTCAAAAAATTCAAAAAAAGGTCAGATACAGAAGAAACGGGGAAACTAAGGGTTTCTACAGTGGTATCAGAGCTAAATCCTGCCATCCTAAGGGTTTAGCAGTCTTATGTAGCCAGAACAGATTGGCTCTCACAGGTATTACACACGCAAACGTGCTCTGATTGACAGGCAACAGAGTTTGAGTAGGCAGCCGGGAAATATGGCTGACAGGAATGACAGAGCAGATAGAACAGATGTTCCCAGGAACGAGATTCCTCAAAACCCCAGAGATCAGGATGATGCAGAGGTTTTGCATGCACTCAGAGATCTTCGTGCAGGTCAACGGCGGTCTGATGATGTATTACAGCAGTTGGCAGTAGCACTTCAGAGATTGGGTACTCCTAGGAGACCGTCACCACATCGTGACGATGAGAGGAGTGAAGCAGGGTCTCGCAGGGCACCTAGGACAGCCTCACGGACAGCAGACAGGCCTACCAGGCCTACATTTGAGAGACAGGAGGCCGAGGAGGTCTTGGCAGGTGAGGAGCGTGATGAGTTGTTCGCGGATACGCTTATGGCAGCGAATGAGGAGTGGGAGTTGGTACCACCGGAGGTCAGAGAACGGATCACTTTCGACCGTTTTATTACTCAGAGGAGAGAGCACCATAGAGGTCGACAGGATTGGAGACCTAGACAGCAGAATAATGACCTAAAACATGCAACAAACAGACTCAACCTAGCTATGTTCGATGGTAGTGGCAAGGTGACAGCCCAGGCATGGATTAGCAAGTTAGACACCTTCCTCACATTACGTCCGATGGCTGAGAGAGATGCCATTCGATATGCGACACTGCATCTTGAGGGAGTAGCGTACGACTGGTGGCACCACGGGATGGTGACGTTACAGCATGACAGGATCACTTCATACCAGGAGTTCGTAGACAGATTGATTGAGTGGTTTGATAGGAAGGATCCAGAATCCTACTTCAGAGACTTAGCTCAGTTGAGGCAGAGTGGCAGTTTGGAATCCTACATTGGTGACTTTCAGAAGTTATCAGTCATGGTTCCGAACATTTCTGAGAGGAGATTGGTAGTACTCTTTATGGAGGGTTTGACAGAGCCACTGAGAGGCTGGATCAAAGCCTTTGATCCTCCTTCATTACAGGAGGCAATGAAGAAAGCACGAAGCATGGAGTTAGCAGCACCGTCTAGTAGATTTAACTCCAGAGGTAATTCTTCATTCAGGGATAATAAGGGCTTTAACAAAAACAAGGACAAATCTGATTTTAACAAAGAAAAATCAGACTTTAAAAATGATTCAAAAGGTAAATCAGTAGCTCCACCTTTGGATCGAGAGGCCCTTAACGATCTACGCAGGAAGAAGCTTTGCTTCTACTGCAAAGGTCCATATGACGCCAATCACGATTGTCCTCTAAGACCTAAGGGCAAGGCAAATCGAGTGATGTGGGCATATTATGAGGATTCGGAGTCAGAGAATTCCGAACAGCAGGATAGTTCTGGGGATTCAGAGTCAGAGGCTTCAGAGCCTAAGCCAGAGACAGAGTCAGAGCTACAGATATAGGAGGCACGTTTATCTAGCATCCAGCAGGAGGGTTCTTTCAGGATTCGTGGTGTGTTGGCAGGACAGAGGGTCATTACCCTACTTGATACAGGAGCCACGCATAATTTCATAGATGCTAGATTCGTTGAGAAACGCGGACTCATCACTGAGGAGCTCGAGGGCATTAGAGTCAAGGTGGCCGATGGGTACACTTTGAGATGTGAACGCATGATAAAGGATCTCCCTTTATGCTTGAACAATTACGAGTTCAAGGCAGATTACTATGTTGTTAATATGGGGGATATTGATTTGGTCTTGGGAATGAAGTGGCTTCATTCATTGGAGGAAGTCACTCTTCGTCTCAAGGACATGGAGATCCGTTTTGAGGTTGACGGGAAGACACACATACTTAAAGCAATTCGGGACAGCGACCTCAAAACAATTTCTTTTCGTCGGATGGAGAGGCTCATGCGTCACGACATGGTAGAGTGGGCTGCCGAGTGCACTTTGGCACCTATACAGGAGGGACAGCAAAAGACAGAATATCATCCGGACATTCAGCAGTTGAGAGTCAAGCATGATAAGGTGTTCAGTGATATTCCGCCAGGTAGACCTCCAGACAGGGGCATAGAGCACATTATTGAGCTCGAGGAGGGCGCTAAGCCCGTTATGATAACTCCTTACAGGCATCCTAAAAGATTAAAGGATGAGATAGAGAAGACAATAAAGGAGTTACTTGCTATGGGTCACATTCGGCCTAGCAAGTTGCCATTCGCTTCTTCGGTTGTCTTGGTTAAGAAGAAGGATGGAACATTACGCATGTGCATTGATTACAGGGTCCTGAATAAGAGGACGATCAAGAACAGGTATCCGATACCGAGGATTGACGAGCTTATTGATGAGCTCCATGGTGCCTGTTACTTTACCAAAATTGATTTGCGGTCAGGGTATCATCAGATTAGGGTTCGTGAGTAGGACATAGAGAAGACGACCTTCAAATGTCATTGTGGGCACTTTGAGTTCGTAGTGATGCCATTTGGGCTCACTAATGCGCCAGCTACCTTTCAGTCTACGATGAACAGGGTTTTTTATTCATTGCTGAGGAGGTTTGTGTTGGTCTTCTTTGATGATATCCTCATATACAGCCGGACGTGGCAGGAGCACTTGGCTCACCTGGAGACCGTGTTGAGTATCTTGGAGAGGGAGTCCTTGTACGCCAAGGAATCCAAGTGTGACTTGGGGATGACCGAATTGCTATATCTAGGTCACATTATCAGTGCAGATGGAGTGCGTATGGATCCTGAAAAGATCCGCGCCATTATTGACTGGCCTACACCGGCAAACCTGACACAGTTGAGAGGGTTTCTCGGTTTATGTGGGTTCTACCGCAGATTCGTGAATGGTTATTCACGACATGCAGCCCCGACAACAGATTTATTGAAGAAGGGGGCGTTTGTTTGGACTCCTGAGGCACAGGAGTGCTTTATGAAGTTTAAGGAGTTGATGACCACATGCCCTGTTTTGGCACTACCTGACTTTTCGAAGCCATTCGAGCTTCAGTGTGATGCATCAGGTGAGGGCATTGGTGCGGTGCTTATGCAGGACAAGCACCCGATTGTGTACGAGAGCCGGAAACTCAGAGGGCCCGAGAGACTTTATAGCATATATGATAAGGAGATGCTCGCGATCATGCATGCCTTAGCAAAATTCAGGCAGTATCTTGTTGGCAGCAAATTTTGCATTAAAACTGATCATAACAGTTTGAGACACTTCTTGGGGCAGCGAGATCTCAATGATAGACAGCAGAAGTGGGTCAGTAAGTTGTAGGCTTATGACTTTGATATCTCATATATCAAAGGTACACAGAACGTAGTGGCTGATGCACTTTCACGTAGACCATATTTGAGCGCTATGGTTCACATTTCAGAGGACTGGAGGCATATGATAGTGGCAGAGTATGCCAAGGACACTTGGGCCTCCAGCATTGTTGAGGGATCGACAGTTGATACCAGGTATACACTTGTGAATGACTTGATCATTTACAAGAACAGGATATATTTGATCCCAGGTTCAGAAGTGAAGAACATAATCATGCGAGCCTTTCATGATGTACCGACTGCAGGACACCCGGGTACTTCAAGACCTACAGACAGATCCGGGAGAGATTCACATGGAAAGGACTCAAGGTAGAAGTTCTTCAATACGTGCATGAGTGCCCTGTTTGTCAGCAGAACAAGCAGGAGAACACGTACCCGGCAGGTTTATTGCAGCCACTTCCAATTCCTGACAGGAAGTGGGAATGCCTGTCGATGGACTTCATTACGGGCTTGCCTAAAGCCCAAGGGCGAGATTGCATATATGTAGTTGTGGATCGGCTTATGAAGTATGCCCACTTCTTTCCGATCACCACAACCTACACAGCTACACAGGTAGCAGAGGTATTCTTTCGTGAGGTGTTCAGATTACATGGATTGCCACGGAGCATTGTGAGCGACAGGGATAGTCGGTTCTTGAGTCACTTTTGGCAGGAGGTGTTCAGACTTTGTGGGACCGAGCTCACTCCGAGCACTAGTTACCACCCGCAGACTGATGGGCAGACGGAGATTGTAAACAAGTGGGTGGAAGGTTACCTCCGAAATTATATTGCAGGGCAGTAGAAGGCATGGGTCAAGTGGATTCACTTGTGCGAGTATTGCTATAATACGACATTCCACATGACTATTCAGATGTCTCCTTTTATGGCGTTGTATGGGTATGAAATGAGTTTTCTAAATCTGCTCTTGGCGGCAGTGGGAAGTCTTGGGAAGTCTTTGGGAACTTATTAGGGAGAGTCGAGGATACTATGAGAAGGCTCTTCAAGGAGAATACTCATAAAGGAAAACCGCAGAATCCAGCAAAAGCGGTATCGCGAGATCGAGAAAAAGAAGGGCGGAGAGCATTTGAGGTTGTAGTGACATGGTTTACCTCATCGCTGCAGCCCTACCGTCCGGTCCACTCTTAGGAAAAGAGTGGGTCAGAGAAGCTCAAGCCACGTTATTATGGTCCTTTTAGGATCCTGAGGAGAGTTGGCGAGGTGGCTTACGAGCTTGAGCTTCCAGCAGAGAGCAGGGTACACAACGTATTTCATGTGTCACGCCTCAAGAAGGCGTTGGGACATCGTGTGAATGCTGTCTGCGGTTCTACATATAGATGATGAGGGAAAATTGATCTTAGTACCTGAGTCTATCCTGGAGTACAGAGAGAGACAGTTGCGTAGGAGGACTATCAGAGAATATCTAGTGAAATGGAGAGATTTGCCTGTTGAGGATGCTACATGGGAGAGCGAGGATATTCTGCAGCATCCGGCATTGAGATTGCTTGAGGACAAGCAATTTTAGGAGAGGCGGACTGTCATGTCCCCTTCTAGTTGACATCTCTCGAAGCACAGGATTAGCCTATTATGCGACCCTCGTGGTACGATGGTTGTATAGAGGGTCCTAGTTGGAGTTGGTTCAGCTTGATTATGAGTTCGTCGATTGGCTTTTCGTTCGGGCTCATTGGTCACTTCTTGCGAGAGATTGCTATTTTTCTTGATTGTTGGCGATCGGCGTGGGGGACCCACCTTTATTTTAGCGGTATGGATTTGTCAATGTTCAGAGTCACTTCAGTGTTCGTCAGCTTCAGACGGATCAGGAATCGGATGAATAATGAGAGAGATATTAATATTTAATTGTATTAATTAAATATTAATTAATTGGAGATTATAATATAAAGTTATAATATTTAATTATAACTTAAGTGATTTTGTTTGAGGGGGTCGCCATCATCAGAGGGGCCAATTTGGCAATTAAATTTATAATAAATATTTTGCTGGAGACTATTGAAAGTAATTAAATAAAAAGTGCAAATATTTTAATGATTCCCTATTTTGGTGGAAATCGCACTTTTGAGGGTATAAGCCATTTTGCCTTGGATTTCGAGCCATTATGTGATTATTGATATTGAAATTGGTCAAGTTTTGTCTGAGCACAGAAACTTAGGGTTTCAGTCTCGAATTCATTGGGGAACGAGCCATCTCCATTGAAAGCAGTTCAGAGGGTGTGAAATAACATCTGATTTATTGCCAGCACAGAGGTTTCGTCATCCAGAGGAAATCATTGAACTTCACAGAACATTCAGCATCAGAGATTTTGTCAGGGTTTTCATTCAGGAGGCAGTAGTTCATCAAGGCGCATCATACTTAAGGGTTTGGCACTGATTTCAAGAATCCGTACCTTTGTACTTGCTGTTTCTGTAATGAACACACTTGTACGATAAATTTAAAACTTTACAATTCATACATAAAAGTAAGAACAATACCATTTTGATTAAAAAAAAAATTTCTTTTCAAAACATAAATAAAAAAAACATCTTTTGCATCTTTAAACTATTTCATTCCAAATGAAATTACAAAGCATGAAGAGAAACATACATACATAGCCCGTAGGCTTTTGACACCAATAGAAATAAGAAGGTCCAGGAATTCGTCCTGTCAAGTCTTGGATCATCCGTCGGGTGTTCGTGGAGGAGAAACATCACTCGAGCGTTTTTCCGCCAACCACGGACTTATAATGCGGTCCCCCGCACGATCATTTTGCAATGAACGGCCCTCCCTTCGAAGAAGAGATTGGTTGGGTAACCTCTAATGACTACCAACTGGACATAGTGCTGTGATTCTACAAAACTAGTTTTCGTGCTATCGGCAAATCACAAACTAGGTTGTATTTCGGAATCACGGTGAACTGACAGTGTAGTACAACAACTAAATGGTTCCTTACACTACTTTGGCCAAAGTGTTTACGTTCAACGAAGAACATAGGTCATATATCACAATCACTAGCCAGGTTCAACTTGACTTAAGGCTATCTTAATTCTACGCGTAGGTTGGCCTATCGGGGTAGTCCGTACCCTAGACTTCCTACAACATCTTACTACTGGAATGATGAATCTATTAAACAAGATACTACAACTGACGCCCTAATTCAGGATATACACATCCTAGGGATACAATAACTTGACTAAGTTGTTTGTATCTAGTTGTAGTATATAACTTGCAAATATTCTTGATTCAATCCTAGTAACTATTATCTATACACAAGCATATGCTCTTATATAGAGCCATTAAATACTACGCAGATTGCTTTCCATTAAATAATGTAAACCGTACATTATTGACAACAAAAACCATGAAAAGACTATATACATGATACTTTTATATCACAATTTATCACATGTTTAAGAAACTGATATTCTTTTTAATTCAATTTAAGTCTACCAGACAATCAAACTCTTTCCTTTCCAGCCATGACTATAATTCAGAGACCTATCAGATTACTCGGAAAATTAGAAAAATATGTAAAGAAAGAATTTAGCATGCCTGATTTAGCTTTCCAGAAGTTTGGAAGGTAGCTCCTTCACTTGCCTTCACTCAGATGGCTTTCAGCTGGATACTTGAAACAAATACTCCAACACAGCAGACTAGCAATTTCCTGATTACTCCTCTCTTATTCAGAGATTACTTTCTAACTAGCAATTTCAAACTACTGCTCTTTTGTTCAGAGATTACTTCACATAAACTTAACAATTTCCTTACTAAGGCGAACTCACTCTTTAGCTGTAAAATGCTCAAGGAAAACTTGATTGAAAATTCGTGAGAGTATGAATGCCAAACGCAGGTATATATAGGTTTGATTTTAAAACTGATTTCCACCTTCTATGGCGCCAGAACTGCCAGCAAGTGGAGGAATGTTTCAAACTAAAAACGTGTTGCAATATAATGAGGGTTTCGACCTCCATTTTAGACAACAAAGAAGCTTATTTCAATTCGAGTTTGTTCAAATTGTTAAAAACGTGACAGCTCTCAATCTGGCGCGTTTTTACAGTTAGGTTAATTGCCAAGTTTTCATTTCAGACTTTTTCCTTGCTCAAATGGCGTCCACATTTCCTTCTGTTTGCTAAGCATGAAATATCTCAGCCATTTTCTGACGCCTGGCCCTAGTCGCGCGATTTCTCTGCGCGTTTTTCATTTTCTTTAAGCATTTTCACGTTTTTTCTTCCTTATTTCGATTTTGTAAATCTTTAATTCTTTGATAAAGTCTTCAAAATAATTATGACGCATTTGCTCAAGCTCAGTTTTGAATTTTAATATTTCAACGGATTCATTTAGAGAAATTCGCGATTTAGAGAAATCCGCGATTTTTATTCTCTTCTATGATTTACATTCTCATCTTATAAAAGTGTTTAAATGTTTAATTTACATTTCATTTGATTTGTAAATTCTTTTATTTAAATATATTTTATATATTCTATTAAAATATTTATATAATATAGTTTTTGTATAATTATTTAAATTATTAATTTAAATAATATCGTATACATTTTAAACTATATTACATTAATATTTTAATATAATATTAAATATATAGAAATACTTATCTTTATACCAATACATATGTATTCATTTACATTATACGTTTATCTATTGTGCCTCAATCAATACTTATATGAAAACATGTAAATGTATATATATGTATTTGTATAAATTCAGAGGCAAGATATCGTTACTATATATAATTCATTCATCTCGTTAGTTGTGGGTATGTATACTTGTATATATATCTATATATATACTACATGTATAAGTATCCATAAATACATTTATATCGACACATACGTATGGCATATCCATCTGCTTAATACGTTTGTATCGACATGAATGTACTTATGGGTACTTGTACATATCGTATTCGTATGTACAAATACACATATCCACCTCTAACCAAAACTTATCATTTATAAGGTTATACTGGCAAGCATCACTTGTTTACATATTCAGAAGAAGACACAACTCCTAATGATACTAGACAAGCCTACGGATGACTTACCTTTAACCAGAACAATGACTTAGCTTACACAGTTCTAAGGTTTGTGTGTGCATGTCCAATTTGGTATTCGTTACTGTTTACCCGACCAAGTTCCTCCCCGAATGATGTCTCTCCTCTGTCCGGAGGTACAGTCTTCATACCTGCACATCATGACATGACATCGGCAGTCATATGCTCATAACAAGGTAAAAACATCTCACAAGTTAGAATACTATTATTCCATAATTGTATGCAACATTTAATCAAGACTAAATCATTTACAAGTAACAATCAAATGAAACCATCATTTAAACAATACTCATTCATTTAATAACGAGATCAACCATGTTTTATTCATCTTCAAGATTCAAACATTACAATCAACTGCCCTATACAATAGTAGCTATAATATCGGGATGTAACAATTTCTGACACAGCCGTACCTGTACCAGGCCGTACTTTCATCCCAGAGAGGCGTACCATCTTTAGCAAGCAAATCACCTACCTTAATCACAATCTGCCATCACCATTTTGGGCGCACCCCTTCTTGGCATCATTAGAGATCATCAGATAGGAGGAGGAACAAGTATTTATTGCAGCCGTACTATACTGCAGCCAATCAGGTTTTCAATAAATATCATTGCTTTTCTCATTGCATGTACTTGGATCGTAATTGTAATCATTCCAGAAGATTGAATAATAGTTAGGCATCATTATTTGTTATAGATTCTGTAATTTCCAGTGATATATCATTTTATTTGAATTTATTATCATTTTCAAGCAAAATCGCAATTTCTTTGTTTTATGCAAAAAACCACAAAAACAATCAAAAAACCAAAAACCTTCAAAAAATTCAAAAAAAGGTCAGATACAGAAGAAACGGGGAAACTAAGGGTTTCTACATTTATAATGAAGTTTCTGATTTTTCCTAGCTAAGTCGCCCCTACAAGAGGGCGTACCATTTAGGAAGTACCTTGGAATTTGTGCGAAATAAATGGGAGTTGTTTGGTGAGGTTTTAAGTATTCATTTTGGGCGCCTTCATCATTAGAGCAATCTGCAATTCGTTTCATGTCATTAGAGTGTGATTTGAGCAAGTTATGAACAATTGAGTGAGTATTATGTTGCAGATTTCATCATTTTATGTTGCAGGTCTGATATATCAGAATCAAGGAACTTGTTCATTTGGTTGAAATTGAGCATTGGAAGTCACATTTGGTATTGGGAAGACATACTAATCAGTTGCAGCATTGAAGGACTCGATAACTCCAGATTTAAGTGAACATTCTGACATATTGTAAGTTGTTAGTAGTACTATCAGCCATTCCTCTCCTATCTTTGATTTAATCAATTGTATTTCCCACTGAATAAGTGGAAGAGGCTGGCTTGCTGTCTATTTGCTTTCAATTAAGTAGTTTAGGGACCCTCTGACCATATGCTCGCCATCACTCGGCGCCATTCTTGGTTAGGGTTACTTGAGTTCATCATGCATTGATCCTCTGACCATATGTTCGCCTCACACGGCGCCATTCTTGGTTAGAGTTCTTTTCCAGTTGTGCATCTGCATTAGACCCTCTGACCAATGCTCACACCTTGCCCACATCGGGATCCTGGTGTACATTCTGGTTAGAGTTACTTCCGCATCGTTTTGGTTTAGAGCTAACCTTAACGGGTGCATGTTGAATTGTAATTGCATTGCAAAAAACAAAAAAAAAATTGGTTCGGTTCTTTACATGGAGTGGGCTACGTAAGTTGTATTTGCAGGTATTGGTATGCTGTCAGAATAGCTCCAAAATCAACATTGTAGATTCCTAGAAGAAGACTTGCTTTGCAAGATTGTAAACATTTTTTATTCATAATACATTGAGCAAGCTTTCAAAGTGTGGGAGTTTTCTCCTAAAAGGGTTTTCCCCACATATATGTTGTGTTGTGAGTCTTTTGATATTTGCCTGTGCGTTAGATTATCTTCCTTGTATTGTGTATCTCATTACTGTAACGGGTTAAAAGGAAAATTGGAACAACTCTCCTCTTTAGATTGGTGTAGGAAGTGTGTTCTGTGTACCTTGCTTCCTTTCAATTGTTATCAGAGCTTGATCACTTTTGATTCTAGTTGTGGGTAAAGGGTTTTTTGAGCTAATCTTATTTTGAATGGGAGCTTGCATAGAGTATTGATCGTTGTTGGAGGAAAGAGATGGCTAGCACGTCCGGAAGGATAGTGATGGAAAAGTTCAATGGAGGCAATTTTGAGTTGTGGAAACTCAAGATGGAGGACATGTTGGTTGATAGATATCTATGGATTGCTATGTCTGGAAAGATGCCAACAAGCATGAAATAAGAAGATTGGGATCCGATGGATCAAAAGGCTAAGGGTTTAATAAGACCCTGGCTATTTTTTTGCTACTTAATGTTCATGAAGAGAAGATTGTTGAAAGCCTTTAGAACAAACTTGGTCAAATTTATCAGGCTAAATCCCCAGTAAATAAGTTGTTCCTAAGGAAGAAGATGTATTCTTTGAAGATGGAAGATGGAGGATCTATTGTGGATCACTTGAATGCATTCAATATGATTGTTGCCCAGTTAAGCTCCGTTGGTGACAAAATGGAAGAACAAGATCGTTGTATTGTTTTGCCTTGTTCATTGCCAGATTCGTGGGACCACCTTGTGATGGCCATTGGGAGTATGAGTAGCTCTTTCAAGATGGATGATGTGGTTGCATCACTGTTGTGTGAAGAGATGCAAAGAAAGATTTCTGAAATGGTTAAGGAGACTCTTGCGGTTCATGGTAGATCTAAGGACAAAAAAGGAGGAGGACAAGAAACAAGACAAGCTAATATCAAAGTCTCGTGGGAGATCTCAATCTTCTGGAAAGTCCAAGGAAAAATGTTGGAATTGCGGCAAAACCAGTCACTTTCATAAGGAGTGCAAGGAGGAGAAAAAGAAGAAGAAGATGAATACCTTCGATTGTAAAGACCCTTGCAATTCTGGCTTTTAATTTTCAGTTTGAGTGCTTGTAATTTCGTCAAATATTTACCTTGCAAACTACTTTCAGCATGTAGAAGTTGTTCTTTTCTTCAAATGATGATAAGGTAGGCTTAAGAAAGACTCTCACGAGTATATTAATGATTGAGAATGCAAATTATGCAATGCAAGTGATCATTCTGATTTTTACAAATTATATGATGACTGCAAACTCATGTAAATGCACAGTACCAGCAAAGTGACATTTTGTCATGCACTTCTTATGCAATCTCCAAACTCTTCATAAAATAGAATGGATGCTACAAGACTTAGAATCATTCCACTACTTTGCCAAAGATTCTCAATATATGCATCAATGAACATACAACTATATGGAAGTGAACTACTGATTTTCAATTGCAAACTTACAAAATTGCTGAGGCTGCTAAAACAGCGATTACTATTCTTTGAGACCAGCAACCATGAAAATGCAACTAACATACTTATATGTCGATGCCAATTCAAATGCAGTCTCAACTATATTTATCAAAAGATATGTGAATACAATCTAACCAGCAACTGAGTGAAATGCATATGCAACTACAGAATGCAAATAATTACAAGGAACCTGAAAATTTGCTAGACAGGCTGCGCTTAGACTTCGAGCTCGAATTGATCATGCACAACCCAACAAATTTCAAGGTTGAGCTTCCTCAGATAGTAAATGGCTATGCCCAGATTTGTAAGATGAAACTACCAAAAATTGACCTCCAGCAAGTGTTGCCACAAATGCTTCTACCATGAAGACGCCCTTCTCTTAATGAAATTGCGTTTTCTCTTTGTAACTGAAAAATGATGCAAAATCAAGTTCACACTACAATTTCTCCCAAACTTGAATTATCATCATGTGGATTGCTGCGCAATGGAGAAATCGACCCGCTTAAAACCCCACAATCCTTTTAGCAATGGAGCCGTCTTCCACAAATAGATTCGATTTCCTTCTTTGGTCTAAAAAATTAGCTCTCAATCTGCCAATATCAAACTTCTTCCAAACTGTCAATTATTTCTAAAAATCTACTATTATTTTCTTCAAATCAAAATATCAAATTTTCTCTAAATTTTGGTCCAGGACCATTAAAATTTGGAATAAACAACCAGACATAAATAAACTCCTTCAAGTGCAACAATACATCCAGTTGTTGCAACTCTCCAATGAAATAATGATTGCAACAATAAACCAACTGATGCAAATTAACAATGCAATAATAAACCAGCTATTGCATCAAACCACAACTCCTTTCGGAAGGGAAATAATACATCAGCTATTGCACCTGTCAAAACTCTCCAATGAAGCACTTGTAGAAACCTTGGATGGATTCCTTCACAATCTCCAGCTAGGGTTGATCTTTTACAATCGAACCTAGTATCCTGGAGTCTTCAAACCCTTGGACAAGCAAAGCATTCAAACTTTCTACCAAATTGGTATGAATAGAATAATCCAAGACATAAGCATGCTCAAATGCTAGGCCAACAACTCCTTATAAAGATTTCTCAGCGACTTTCTAGGAAGCTTCTAGAAATAATATTATTTTATTCCCTAAGTGACTTTTATAATTTATTATTTTATTTGAAGTCACTTTATTAAATTAATTAAATATAAAGTTATCTTATGATTTTAAATTTTAAACTTATTGAAATAACTTTATAAATAATTAATTTAATAATTACTCCTTTATTTCTCCTGTTTAGCCTTTGGGAATAAATAAAGGCTAAACAATCCTCTAGGTGGTGACAGAAAGGGGACATTACATCGATTCATATTCTGATAAATCCTCTCAGGATGATGGTGATGCATTTGTCGTTGCCTTGACAACCCATGCATCAAAAGATGTGTGGCTTATTGACGTTGGTGCATCTTTTCACATGACCTCATATTAGGGTTGGTTCACAAAGTATGAAGAAATTGACGGTGGGAAGGTGTACTTGGGTGATGATTCTCATTTGAGGATCATTGGCCATGGAAAATTCATGATTCGATTCCCTAATGGTAAAGTGAAGTGGATCAATGGTGTTCTACATATCCCTGGTTTGGCACAAAACCTCTTATCTATAAGGAAATTGAATGATGTGGGTGTGCAGGTTGTTTTCTTGAATGGAGGGTGCAAAATGACTAGAGGAGCTATGGTGCTTGCTAAGGGTGTTCGAGTTAGCACTCTATTCAAGTTGGATGCATGCTCAATTTAGTGCAATAGTTCTTCTGTTACTTGTAAGTCTTCATCACCATTGGTTGCATCATCTACTGATGGGCGTGCTTTTTGGGTACCTAAAGGATGCTCATGCTTTGGAAATGAAACTTCTTGTTGAGAAGACAATGTTATGGCACCAAGAATTTGGTCATATTGGTGAAAAGGGACTTGAGCCCAGAAAAATAAATGCCTCATTGAGGGGATTGATGATTGTAATCTTGAGTTCGAATTTTGCGAACATTGCATTTATGGAAAGCGAAACCGTGTTTAGTTTTATTTGAGTTCTCACAAGGCGTTGGACTTGATATATTATGATGTTTTTGGTCTTGTAAATGTTCCTTTGATTTCAAAATCTATTTATTTTGTTTCTCTCATTGATGACTATAGTAGAAGGGCATGGGTTTATTTCCTCAGAAGAAAATATGAAGTCTTTAGTTGGTTTAAAGAGTTTAAAGCTTTTGTTGAAAGTCATATTGGTAAAAAGATTAAGTGTTTGAGGACTGATAACGATGGTGAGTTTTGTTCCGCAGATTTTGCTAAGTTCTATAAAGAACCTGGGATTGAGAGGCATAAGATAACTCCATATACCATTATCAAAATGGAGTTGTAGAGAGGATGAACATGACGTTGATGGAGAGGGCTAGGAGTATGCTAAGTGTAGCTAGCTTAGAACAAAAGTTTTGGGCTGAAGCTATTGCCACTGCTTGCTATCTTGTCAATAGATCTCCTACATCAACGCTTGTTGATAAAACACACATGGAGGTGTGGTTGGGTAAGCAACCTTGATTAAGACATCTTTGAGTATTTGGTTATGAGGCTTGTGCACGTGCTGAGAGAAAAGAGGACAAAGTTGGAGAACAAGACAATAAAATGTATCTTCATTAGTTATGATATTGGTGTGAAATGGTACAAGCTTTGGGACCTAGTGGAAAAAAAGGTCTTGTATAATAGAAGTGTTATTTTCAATGAATTGAAACCGTCTTTTGTTGCTCTATAGGCAGAGAAAGAGGAAAGTAAAGAGAATGTGGTTCATCTTTCTCCTCTACCCTTGAGAAAAAAGAATCAAAAACATTTGTTGGACCTGATGATGAGGAGAGCTCTAGCAGCTCTGAAAGTTTAAAAGAAGATGAAGAACCTCAACCTCAATATTTGAGGAGGTCTACATGAGTTAGGTGACAATTGAAAAGGTTTGGTTATTCATAGTTGGATTCCAGTTGTATTTTTTCTTTGTTTGCTAACATTGATGAGCCTAGGACTGTAAAAGAGGCTATGGGCACGAGTGATGTAGATTGTTGGATAAAATCCATGGATGAGAGATAGTTGGTCTAAATAAAATAACACATGGGATCTGGGACCTTTGCTTGAAGGATGAAAACTTGTTGGTTGTAAATGGGTGTTCAAGAAAAAGTGTGGTCTTGGTGGCAGTGTTGAGAAGCATAAAGCATAGTTGGTTGCTAAGGGGTACTTACAAGTGGAGGGAATTGATTATGGTGAAATATTCTCTTGTAGCAAAGTTGACATCCATTTGTTTCCTATTATCACTTGCTGCAACTTATGGCTTAGAAGTTGAGCAAATGGATGTGAAGACAACTTTCCTTCATGGTGACTTGGAGGAAGAAATTTATGTCACAACTGGAGCATTTTGTGGTAAAAGGTAAAGAAAATTTAGTTTGCAAGTTGAAGAAACCTTTGTATGGTTTGAAATAGTCTCTTAGGATGTGGTACCAAAAGTTTGACACCTTTGTGTTGAGTCTGGGATTTCAAAGGTCTAAATCTGATCACTGTGCCTATTATAATATTGATAATGGTCACATTCTCTTTATTGCATTATATATAGATGATATGTTTTCATGATGTTTGGTGGTGATATTAGTTGGATGAGTAAACAACAAGCTGTAGTCGCTAAACGACAAGTTGTAGTCGCTTTATCCACAACAAAAGTGGAGTATATGGAAGCTACTCATCTTTGTAAGGAAGCTGTTTGGTTAAGGCAGTTGTGTTATGATGTTGGGCTTGATGCAGAGATGATCACTATCTGTTGTGATAGTCAAAGTGCCATTTTCTTAGCAAAGAACTCTACTTTCCATGCTAGAACAAAGCAAATTGATGTTCAGTTCCATTTTGTTCGTGACATGGTGGAAGATGGGAAGGTGAAGTTGGAGAAAGTTGACACTTTGATGAATGCTGCAGATGCATTGACAAAGCTAATGAGCATAAAGAAGTTTAGATGGTGTGTCAATTCCATGGGCCTCTCAGGTCGTAGCATTTAAATCCTGTTTAGATTGGTTCTACTAAGGTGTTCAACAAGTCTGCAATTGGGTTTAGCTATTAGTTTTGGTTGTCCATTTTGCTTGATTTCAATACCTGTTAAGGTATACCCCTAAGAACACCCTCCCGAGTCTAAGTGAAGCTCAAAGTGTAGGAGAGATAACCCACTCTTAGAATTGACCTCTAACCATCCCAAGGATGTTGATGATCCTCTTTTTCCCTTCTTGATGACAAAACCCTAGTCTTGAATATGGATAAAATATCTAGGATTTACGAGTGTTCTTTTAGGGCTCAAGATTTTGGCACCGCCATTGGGGATAACTTAAATCAAAAGATCACTTTCAAGACCATGGTGATATTGTTAAAGAAAATTTGCAGTTGGGTGTTTTCTAAATCAATTCTCCTTTGATAAGAGTAGTGGTGGCTTTGTTGTAAATCGGTCTAAAAAATAACATGTGTCGTAAAAAAATAGAAATAGAAAGAGGCCAGGGCTCTTGAAGTCAAGGACATCCTCATAATTTCAATTGATGCGAGAAGAAGGAAGATTGAACAAAAAGATAAAACCTAGGTATGTCCCCATGCTGAATAACTCCTTGGTGTGTCTAGTGTAGGTATGAGTCCATAGAGATAAGGCAAAAGACAAGCCACTTGAGATGTGTCAAGATTCCATGTTGCCAAAACTCATAGTTATCCTTTTCTAGGATGACAACACAAAAAAACCCATGGTACTTCCTCAATGTGATGTCTTATTTGTTACCCTGTTGAATAAATATACCAGCGTTCAAGCTCCATACATGCTATATGCTGGCCGATTTTTATTGTTTAGACACTAACATTAGAAATTAAGTTTAAAATTGGTATATCTTTATGGGTGACTAAGTAAGGGGAAGATATAAATACATGCCAATCGGTCAAGTTAAGGAATATTTTGTTAATATGCAGTGTTAATAAATTAAAGAAGGAAAAAATTCTTATGAGAAGCAGCAATCTAGTATGATTATTATAGAAGGCAATGATTATGATCATGAAAAATCAATGATAATCCTTCTACACAGCGATTAAGGTATACAATGAAGGTTAAGATGATCAAATCTTGAGAATTTTGATGATTTCTTTGACATGCATGAAAAAAACAGCTGTTGCAACTTGAAAAAACTTCTTCAAAAATTGTTCAGAATGAGTTGAGATGACCCAGATTACTGAAAATTGAAAACCTTGACCTCCTTCAAAAATTTGGTGTTTGTAATGTGCCGGCCAATTTTTTTTCAATTTTTGAATGAACACACTAGCACAATAAGTACCCGTTAAGGTTAACTTAGACCAAAACCAACAATCGGAAAGTAACTCTTTGCCAAGAATGCGCACTCAATCTCAAGATGAGAATGATGCTGTCATATGGCAAGAGGGTCGTCAGTGGCAACTTGAAAGTATTACAGTGTTGAAAGAAGCTCAATGCCAAGAATGTGCTCTCCAACCCAAGTGGGAATGGTGCTACCATATGGCGGAGGTACTATGAAAATAAATGCAATGCTGGAAAGTAAACTCGACACCAAACATGTGCACTCCAAACCCAAGATGGGGATGTCGCTATTATATGGTGGAGATTCTATTGATGACAATGCAGTGCTGAAAGTAACTCATTCATGAAGCATGTGCACTCCAAGCTCGAGGTGAGCTAGGCGCTATCATATGATGATGAGGGTCTAATGCATTACAAAGAAGATTGAGTGAGGGCCAGTCTCTTCCACAACCGTGGGAATACAATGTAATTTAGCAAGAAATAGAAATGGCTGAATAGTACTACTGTAACAGCCTTACAATGAGTAGAGTTGTCTGCCAAGAACATTGAATTAGAAGTCTATCAACGCTGCAATATTATATAATGTCTTCCCAATGCACAACAAGACTCCAATACTCAAACTCAACCCCAAAGACAAAATCTTACAATCTGATATGACTGAACAATGACTGAAAATGCATAACCAGCAACATTGTAACTCACTAAAATGCTCATAACTCTCTCTAGACTTGTCCAAATGACGTGAAATTTAATGTAAATGAACACTAAGAAGATGGCGACCAGATTCTAATCAGAAAATGACTCTAAAAACTTGTCATTTTTTTTTAAACATTTGCCAGGCAGAACAAAATGGTACGACCCTCAGGAAGGGCGACTTCTTAAAAATTCATTTCTCCATCAAAAAATCTGCAACTTTAGGCAAAGGGTCACCCCAATCAAAGACACAATGGAAAGATACCCTAAATGAAAATATTTTTATTTTTGAAGATATGAGTGAAACTTACAATCAGCTATGGCAAAACCAGCAACATCAAAACTTCACTAACTTGCTAAAACTGAACTATGAATGCAAGAAACCCAACTACAAATGCAAATGACTCCATTACAAACTATTATCTCAACTAGTTGCTATCTCTCAAGCAAGAAGATGAGCCAATGCTAGGAGGTATGCTTTCATCGAAGCGTGTGCCTGAAAACAATTCAACAACATAATGATATGGGAGACAAAAGATCCAAAATGAAGAGTAGAGGCTTGCTTATAAAGACTTGAGAAGAATCTTCTAGAAGCTTCAAGAAGGGCGCCCAAATTCAAATTTGAATTCATCTCTTTTCCCTCCAAAGATGACGTCCTTTTTCACAAGGCAAATATTTCACCTTTATTAAAATTTATCTTTCCCTCAAGTAGGCGTCCCATTTCTCCAACATTTAATTTGGCCTTAGAAAATAAAAATTATCTCCTGATGAGATAACCACCCTTGAAGTCCCCATTTTTAAGACAACATAAAGTGATAAAGCTAGGCCAAGGGGTTAATGAGAAAACACATCATTAAAATATAACATTATTTAAATCAACTTAACTTATTTCTCCAGAAAATGCACCTAAAGGTCAACATTCAAAATACCAACTGAACTGGCTGAAAAAGAGAGCCAACTGCATTGAAGTCAACAAGACCATTGCGAGAAATAGAATTTACTAAAAATAGTAAATTCATGAAGTTGCTTAGATCACCATGTATGTCATACCACTGTGAAGCTCTCTGAAAACCCAAAAGGAATCTGCAAACCAATCTCCAAACTTCAAGCAACAACCTCCTCAAAATGGGAAACCCTAATTTTCACCCTTTGAGTAGCCTACGGGTCTCCGGAATAGGCCAACGGTCAATTGAATTGATCACAATTGAGAAGGGGACATTACGGTGTTTTGGATGAAAAAAGCATGAAAAAGCAAGCTCCTTTGTTGCTGGTTTGAAAATTGATGAACTTTGAAAAAATCAGCAAACTATGGCTCTTGAATCCTGAAAGAAAGACTTTTGTTTGCTGCCCCTCTTCAACTTAAATGCCACCTGCAAGAAAATATGAAGAAATGGAAGGCAAAGGCATCTTAAATAAGCTTAGGCTTGAGAAAATCTGTTTTCTTTTGCTTTAAAATCCATGCAAACCCTAGCCTGACCTTGTGCATTGAACTTGGACATTTTTATTCTCCATGAAATTTTGAAATTTTGAAAAAAATTGGCTTAAGGCATGGCATCTTGGGCACCCTTCTTGGTTGAAGGCGCCTATCTTGATTAGACTGTGTCATTTTTCAAGAATTTTATCTTTTTTGCTTGTTTTTCAGACCCCAGTTTGAATATGATTTCCGACTTCCAAATTGATCCTATGAATGAGTTGAATGATTCATCGTAGAGTTTGATCGAATCTGGCGAGATTGTTCTGGAGGAAACTTTGACTAAAAACTTCGTTTTGACCTTCAAAATCATGGGCGCCCTTCTCCTTTTGGGGCACCCAACTTTACCAGTGTTGTCATTTTTCCACTCTTCACATTCTTGCTTGTTTCCCTTTGATCTTTTGATGAATTCGTGTTTCCGGGAGCTAGATTGATTCGATCGGCCGACCGTCAGATTCACTGGATAGCTAAGAAGATTTTGAAGGGGGTCTCTTGGGAGTGATGTCTCTTGAAAGTTGCATCTCGGGGGTCAAAAGCTTGGGCGCCCCTGGCTAGCTGGTGCACCCAACTTCACCAGAGTTGGAATTCATTATGTGTTTTTCATCTTGCTTTTGACTTTTGATGTTCTGCTCATGTTTCTCCCCCTGTTTAGCCTTCAATATTTGATGACTGCCAACTCTAATTGACGTGCTAATGGTTTCGTCGGAAGGCTTGATCAAATTTGAAGAAGTCATGCTGGAGGCTTCATCTGCAAATTCATCAATTTAGGCCCTTAAAAGTTTGGGAACCTATCTCCTCCAGGGGCGCCCATTTCCTCCAGACTAAGCCGTTTTTGCTAAATTTTCATTCTTCAAAGTTGAACCTTCATGATATACCTTCAACTTGATCTGGATTTGCTGGTAATTGACAAGTTTGATGATCTTGGCAGAATCTTGAAGAGATTGAACACATTTGCAAACCGTAACAGTTGAATTAGGTCCTCCAAAAGGCTGCGCGCCCCTGGCTACCTGGGGCACCCAGAGTTCCCAGAGTTAGAAAATTTTGCTTGATTTTCATTGTTTGCCTTCTGCCACTTGGATGAAACTCCTATGTTTTTTCTTGAATTCATAGTGACTGGTTGATCCAATGATCACCCTGTTGGACTCACTGCGGAGCTGAGGAGATTCTGAACAACATTGCTTGGGAGCACAAACCCTAATTTCATTATTTGATGCCTTGAAAAGTTGGGCGTCTATCTCCCTCTAGGGTGCTCATGGCTTCCAGACTTAGTTTTTATTCTGTAATTTTCACCTTTCTCCTTCATTCCACGTGCTCACCTTTGCCTTTCTTCAATTTGCATGCACATCCAGTGTTTGGATATTTGAATCTGACACCTGGCAGCTGGCTGACCTCCATTAATGACTTTAGAGTTCCCAAAATGCTTTATGAAATTACAAAAAAAACAAAAAAGACCCACTAGGGAAAAATTGATTGTTTTGTGATTCTAATTGCACCAGCCTAATGAGGATGTATTTTCGACCAATCAAAATCAGTTTGAACCCTAACAACCAAACTTTCTATTTTTAGAAAATTTTTCCAGTATCTATTTCGCAAGAAACCTAGAAAAACCCATAAAAAGTTTCTATTTTTAGAAAGTTTTTGAAAATAGCAATTTTCCTAAAAAGTAGGGCTGAAAATTTGAGATCTGGGTTTTGTAGATTTGATTGCTCTGAGCAGACCCAGATTGTCAGATTTTGAAAATTTCATGTTTTTGACCCTCATGCAAGACATGCAAACCCCAATTTTGACCTTTTTTGATAGTTTTGACAAGACTTTACTCATTTCTTCAAAATGCCTAAGTGTAGAAATTTTTTTAATTTGGGGTACAACAAAGACGACAACTGTCAAAAACCTCTACTAGTTGGCCAAAAAACTAGGCACCCCTAGCTTGTAGAGGTACAGTTTGATATTTTGACTTTCATTTTCCCTCCATTCTACGTCCTCATTGGATCAACTGTCACAGTTGCTTAGCATGTCTTACGGACTTGCAAACATATTCATTGCGAAGCTAGGTTGAATCTGAAAAGATCCCTCAAAAATGGATTTTGCAAATTTTGACATCTGATGAGACTTGTTGAAGGGCGCCCCTAGGCTACAGGGATGCAAAAACTGTATTTTGACTTTGGCTTAGGATGCATAAATTTCTCGTTTCTTTTGCTCCTGTCTTTGTTTGCTAGAGTTTCACAAATCAGATGGATTCGCTTGATGACTCGTTGGAAAGCTGATGGAATTTTGGAGATGATGAATACCTTTGCAACCATTAAAAACTGAATCTGAGCCTTCAAATTTAAGGGTGCCCTTGGCCTGCAGGGGTGCAAATTTGCTCTAAAACTAATGATTTTCACCATTTCACACTTCGCGAACACCATGACACTTGTTGAGTTGACTGCGTTGAAGTATGATTGCCATTGACGTGAGTGCGTGATTGTATTTCACCATTTTTACATGTACGGACATTGCAAAGTTGCATTGCACGTTGATTGTGCAAGTGTCTCCCATGTAGCATGACGTAGTGTTTCTAGACTTGGAATATTTTTTGCTTTTTTCACCATTGGAAAATCCCCTTCGTTGCGAAGCATCTTTTTCAACATCTTTCGCCGTAGAAACCTCTGTGATGAGCTTCAGGCTTAGATTTGAACACCTAGTATTGGCCAACTGCCATTGATGACCTCGAAGGTCCTAACTTTTCTCCTGAAAAAGTGAAAACTACCCACCAAACTTAAATTGACTTTTTCTTGATTTTGACTTTACCAATGTGATCGTGACGTGAAATAAGCCAATCAAAATTAATTTCAACCAATTTTGACAAGATTCAATATTCAGGGTTTTTTGCCTAAAAATAGGGGTCCAAAAACTCTAATTTTTAAATTTTTCAAATTTTACCATTATCTTCTTGACATCAAACTGACTAAAAGCCCATACCTGATTTGCCCAAAAACTGAGTTTTGACAACACTTTTACAAGATTTAGATCATTTTAATCAAAATGCCTTAATGAAGCAAAACATTTGGTTTCGGTACAACATGTATTTGAGCTAAAAACTCAACATAAAACAACTTACACTTTAAGAAACATCATTGGAGAGGGCCGTCTACAATTCATTTTTTCAATGGACATAGTTTACTAAAAGTGTAAAGTGGGGTGCAGTAGTTCTCCCTCAAGATTACAAGTTACTAAATTAATAGATTATGAGATATTAATATTAATATAATGAAATAGAGATGATTGCTATCTGGTTTGAGTTATATCAACTAATGAATTTATAAATAAACCTTTGGTCCTCCCACTAAGAATAGAATATTATAAGGCTTGTTAGTTTAGTGTTATCAAGATGTATTTTTTAATTTTTTGGAAAGCATCCTATTTCTTCCTTAATAGTCCTAGGTAGAGGAAAACTTCCAATTCAATCACATTCTCTTTCTCAAACATTAGTTGCTTGCTCAGGTCGCTAATCATATTATATTCATATTGATTTAAGTTTTGAAACTCAAGTTGCTTATATTTGCTAATGACAAATATCTCCAAGTTTGTATTATAATTGCTTATCTAACAACCCTTTAATCTCTAGGGGAGCATGAGAGTCATTAGTTTTTTGAATTTAGGCTTTAGTGTAATGTACCTTACCCAACCTTGTCCTAGAACTCACTTGTTTGCCCTAGAATTCGTTTGTTGATTAGGATTAGGGTTTCTGTCTTCCAAATGAGTATTCTCCTAATTCCATAACTCTAGATGCGAATCTTGTATTCATCCATATTGTCAACATATCTGTTAGCATTAATATCTAGATATCCAAAAATAAGGCATAATCATAAAGCAATTATGCAGACATAATTCTACTTGCAGATTGAAAACACACGAAGAGTCACTCAGCCCATTAGGAGAGGGAAATCCTTAAGGGGCCAACGGTCTACCACCTCCTATTGCCCAATCCTTTTCTTGGGTTTGTGGGGCAGAATGCCTAGGTGGAATCCCCATCCATCCATGACCCAACCCTTGCTTCGGGCCAGTGGGGCAGAATGCCCAACCCTTACTTTAGGCCAGTGGGGCAGAACCTGGATGGGGTTTATAGACAAACCACTTAAGTCATGATTCACCACTCCTGGTAGGATTATAGACACAATTCAGACAATTGATATGCAGTCACCACATATCTAGTCATTAGTACTTCATCTGTATTTACACATATTATGCAATAAGAGTATTCAATATGATCAAGCAGTTCATTAAGTCCTAAAATGAAGGTATATCAGAATACAAAACTAAATTAAGCAATATTCATGTCTACATGTTCATTATGTTCTTGCAATGATGCAATTCAATACATCTTGCAGGTCCAACATTAGTTCGATACAAATGTAATTGCAAAAAAAAATAGACATCAATCAAATATATATGTAGATCAACCATCATTAGAACCATATCTATAGAAGGTAAACCCTTTGGCCTATGATCAGTCAAGGACTACACAGTCCGTCTAAATACACTACTGATTTCCATTATGGTGAGTCTATTTCCAAATTTGATATCAAGAAAGAATGGTTCCAACACATCAAAGGCGACCGTGTGCATTCCAATGAATAAAGCATATTGATTATTTTTACTAATACACAGATCGGTTAGGCATACAAGGATCATGCAGCATTGTTATGTCAGATTGAGGACAACTAAATATTAAAGCTAAGTGAGTAGTCTCACTTGATCGGCTATGTCTTCCCATGACTCTTTATTCCTTAATCGCCTTCAATCTTGCATTTGATTGATCATAGGATAAAACATATATAAATAAATATTAATCTATTCATTTTTATATTAAAATCGTAATTACTTTTAAGACTCAACAATTGTGGCAAGCATCATTATTGCATGATCGTGAATATATATATATATAATTATTCCTTACTTATATCAATTAGTATTCATATATTATTCATTATTCATTATTCATATATATGTTTATTCATATATTATTACTTATTCAATTATTATTCTTTCCTTATATTAGTATATATATTCTTTATTCATTTCATATTATTCATTATAAAATTTATCCATATTCATGCACATATACCTGTATGCCTATTAAATAATATAGACATATTAAATGGCTCTATATTCCAATGCAAATCAATCATAGATCATGTTACTGTGCTGCTGTTCTGAAATGCTTTCCCATATTATTTCCTTCTATACTTCTCTATTGATTAGAATATGTTTCCCTTGATGATGCTGCTTCAGATTGTATTGATTTATGTATTTAATTTTATCCCTAGAGAAGCTGATCGGCTCTGAATAAGTTTTACCATTCCAGATATACTCAGATTTAATTATATGATTTTTTCCCCACTGCTTGTTTGCAATTGTCTTCTCTTTAATACCCGATCTGCCGAGAGACATCACTGTTCACTTGTAGCTCTTCTTTCAAGGGTAACGTCCCTTTGATATGAATCACATCACACAAAGGGGGGGTCTTTGTATCGTTTCCTCACCTTTTGTTTATTGTTTGTTTCCTTAATAAGTGTGCAACCATAGGTGGGACTGTTCTACTTTATGTTTATTAATAACCATGATATCTTCTTGCTAGGGATCGCTGGCTTAGGGGAGATGGTTAGGAATCGCTGCATTTAGGGATGATTGGTATAGGAATGTATGCCTTTAAGTTTGCTGTTAGTATATCCTATTTAAATATTTATTATTTTATATTTATTATTTTATTTGTTATTTATTTATTATATTTAATATTTTATGTTTGTTTGTTTAGTTATTATATTTATGATTTTATATTTGTATTATATCATATTTATGATATGTATTATAATATGTGTTATTCTATGATGAGAATAATGGTTAATGGTGATTAAATTTATAATCATAATATTGTAATAAATTTACTAATAACCAATATATATATATTTTTATTTATTTATTAGCATTTCAATATTTGGTTGTTTCTATGTTCTATTTCGGGGACATGACATTTAGCCAATAGATGAGTAAGTAAGCAACCCTTTAGTCAATTATCTAATGAGTAACTAATGAACCCTGAAATTAATCTTATCTAACGAACCCTTTAATCACTAGGGGAGCATGAGAGCTACTAGTTTTCTGAAATTAGACTTTACTCAATAGAATGAATAAGTGATGAAACCTTTAATTACTTATTTAATGAGTAACTAATGAACCCTGAAATTAAACTTATCTAATGGACCCTTTAATCACTAAAGGAGCCTTAGAGTGACTAGTTTTTTAAAATTAGACTTTAGCAAATTGAATGAGTAACTTTGTCCTTTATTTACCTAAAGTTAAAACATATTATTCTAGTTTTGTATATGTTATTACCATTCATTTCTTATGCTAGAGGCATGCTGTCCTAAAGAATTTCGATCTTTGTTTATGTCTAATTCTATTTGTATTTTCCCCGTTGATCTCATTTTCTTGTATAGTATTATATACATGCATAATTCTTTGGTTGGAGAAGAATTTTTTTGTGTACGGATGAATTTTTCAGCTCTTTTTTGTCTATAATTTTGATTATACCCTTTAGATTCATTGTGGTCAAATTTGTTTTGATTTTGTTTTCAGGTGTTCAGGCTGTACTCGTGAGTGGAGACTTGACAAACCTTTCATACTTCAGGAAGCAAAGAATTTTTTTGATGATCATGGTGTACAGGACTTTACTTTCACTAGTCAAAAACTGGTAAAGCTTTTACTATTTTTACATACTATTGTTCTTTTACCTTATCTAAATCTCTAAAGAACATTGGAATTATGACAGCTCTTTTATAGACATTCTTCGGTGATAAAGCAGGTTGTAGAATTGGGTGCTTTTACTTTTGACATGCCATTCTGGTTCCATTTTGTATGTTTGGTTTTGCTTCGATCCTTGGTGCATATAAAATAAGATACTTTATTTGTAACAACTAAGTTCTCCTATGCAACAGGCACCATAAATTAGTTATCATGAAATGCCTCTTCTTTGTGGGATCATCCTCTAATCAGCCTGGTCAACCTATAATACATTTACATATAACCCAAATCCTTTCGATAAAAGGCTATAATAATCTGTTGTTCCATCAAAGATAATATTCTTCCAACTTTAATTTGAGTATCTTTGAATCATTAAGTGGGATAGATCCTTTTTACTTGTCCTCACATATATGGTTGTAAGCTGGTAATAGAAATGACTTCAACTTCTTTTACTAAGAATTATAATTGATTAACAAATATTCTTCCTATTATAATTTGACTATATTTGAATCATTATGCAGGACAGACTCTCTATACGTGTTCCTCACATATATGGTTGTAAGCCAATAAAAAAATTGATTTCTCTTACAAAAGAGCACATTCCAAAGAATTTAAATTGAGATTATTAGCCATTGGTGGACAACTTTTTCTTTGATGCAAATTGGCAAATAAATGAGATGGGGTGTGATGAAGACTGAGGAATGGGATGCAAATTTGATTGAGGAAGTCTATTTCAAAATTTTGGGAATGTGTTGAACTTGATGATAGTGTTGATACCCCTACGTAACTTTGCTGTCAATCAAGTTTGTGGCCATTAAATCATGTTATTCTTGTCAGGTTATTGATGTCAACCAAGTTATCCTTTTGAAAATTTGCTAGGTTGTTAGGTGCTGGCTTAGTTTGTCTACTAGCAACATTTGCAGATTGATCATAGATAAGAAATGGCAAAGAAAGATGATTAAGTTTTTTGAAGGTTGATAGCTCCATCATGTAAAGGAAGATGATATAATGGCAAAGACTTAAATCTGAAAACAAGGTTGGCAAACGGAAAATGAGTCTTCTAGCACTCCATTCAAGTGGCATGATGTAATGTCCCCTTATTAAACTTATCCTAGAAACATAAAATGCACAAGTTAGGACATAGAATTTGCTTTTACCAACACATAATTTTGCTCATGTAAATTGTCTTGAAGACCTACACACATCATGTATTACCAACAAAGCACATAGTCCCTTGTTCATGATTAAACTAGACCATTTCAGATTGCACATTTTAAGAATAAGATAAATGAAACACATTATCATCTAGTGCATAAACTAACATAATCTGATATGACTTATTACTCTTGATTATAATAGATCTCCGCCTTGTTTCCTCTTTCCTAACCTCATTGGTGGATGGAAGAATTACTACACCAAGGGTGCGTGAACAGTCTCCAAGTGGACTCCCTCAAGGTTTCCTACCCGTCTTGGGACCATCCATCAATTGACCGAATTACTAGCCTTTCCCTTCACAAACTTCCTATCCTTATTGGGTACTAGCGAAACGGAATTTTGGCCCGAGGTCTATTCTCATAGTAAAGTCATAATAGCTTAATAAAGTACAATACTTGCTATAAGCAATATTACAGTGACATTGATAGATATTATCCATTAGTCTTTAGATGTGGAAGTATTTATTCATTCATGCTGCATATATAAGCTCTGTATGTTGACACATATATATGTCTATTAATTGCAAAACGTCTTTGTGCTTTTACTTATCATATTACATTTAATTGGATTCACAATTCAATGTAGATCAGAGTGTTCATAATCATTTATTGATAATGAATCTAATTCGATATGGCTTAGTTATTAAACTGAAATTCTCTGTCATAAAAACTCATATTGGTTTCATGATCCTTAGTGCTACCCAGTCGTGGAGGATACTTACCTCTGAGCGGCAGCTGGGCTGGGCTTTCTCAGACGGGATACTATGTAACCTGATCTGGCACTTCTCTCCTACGCAATGACTCAAGGCGTGTTTTGTAGACTCTGGCGCGCTTCTTGTGTTTTCACTGATCTGCTTCTCTTTCCATGCAATGATTGATTGTCTTATGCTCTATCTTGAGCGCTCATTTAAAGTCCTGTAGGGATGTGTCCCTTCTTGCTTGTTGGCCCATCGGTGGAGTCACCACCTTCTCTTCTAGAGTCGTGTCTCTTAACACAGCCGATCCATGGTTGATTTGCTAAAAACTTAAGATTCGCTGATTAAGTTGTTATTGTTAAAATATAAGTTCAAATTGTTTATTGAAGATAAGAAATATTTCATTCAAACTTAATCTTATCATTTTATTATATTCATTAATAATTAGACAAGAAATAATTTACATAAATCTTATGCCGATTATTAGAATAATTTTTAATGTTATCTATTTCTCACAAATTCAAGGGCTATGACAGTCCGCCCTTCCTGAATTTGCTTGTCCTCAAGCAAAATTCAAACTTGGATGTTTTAGAATCTCTTCACTTTCCCATGTAGCATCTTCCTCAGGTAACCCCTTCCATTTAATCAAGTATTTGGGGATGATTTTGTTCCTCAACGTTTTCTCTCGCATGTTCAAGATAGTTTCGGTTTCCAAAACAAGTCTACCCTCATCATCAAGGGGTGGTAATTCTGCACATGGAGTAACTTGTTCCCCAAGAGCCTTTTTAAGTTTGGACACATGAAAGATATTGTGAATCCTGCTATTGCTTGGTAACTCCAATTTGTAGGCTACTTCACCTATTTTCCTTAACACCTTGTAGGGTCCATAACATCGAGGCTTTAATTTTTTTGCACCTCTTGCTTTAATCGAAGACTGCTTGTAGGGTTGGAGTCTCAAGAAAACCATATCTCCAATTTCAAATGTTCTTTCGACCCGATTCTGGTCCGCATACATCTTTTGTTGATTTTGAGCATGATGAATATTATCTTTGAGAGCTTTCATTATATCCATACTTTGTTGTACAAAATCTCTGGCTCTTGGCACTTTGCTATCTTGGATGACCAAGTTCCCAAAGGTAGTTGCCTCACACCCATAGAGAGCCTTGAATGGGCTCATTTTAATGGACATGTGATATGTCGTGTTGTAGCAGTATTTTACCAAGTGCAACCATTTAACCCAAGAGTTTTGCTGACCTGTGACATAATTCCTCAAGTATCCTTCCAACCACTTATTCACAATTTCTATTTTCCCATCGGTCTGAGGATGGTAACTAGTACTTGGAGTAAGATTAGTACCTGTGAGTTAGAAGAGTTCTTGCCAAAACTAGCCAAGGAAGTGGCTATCGTGATCACTGACTATATTTTGAGGTAAACCATGTAACTTGAAGATTTCCTTAAAAAACACTTCAGCTATTTGGGGTGCTCTAAATTCGGTGGATATTGGAAGGAAATGAGCATACTTAGTTAACCGATCCACCACCACAAAAATGCAATCCTTTCCTTGTACTTTAGGCAATCCAGTGATGAAATCCATTGAAACACTTTCCCACTTTTGGTCCGGGATAGGTAGTGGTTGCAGCAATCCTGCTGGATGGTTTAGTTCTGCTTTATTCTTCTAGCAAGTCATACATTCTTGAACATATTTTCCCACATCCCTTTTGAGGCCCTTCCATGAATATCTTTCCCGTATCTGCTTGTAAGTTTTATAATATCCAGGGTGTCCTACCAAGGGGGAATCATGGTATTCCTTCAAAATTTTCTCCTTTATCTTGGAGTGAGGCACAAGGAATATTCTATCCCTATACAAAATAATATCTTCCACTACCTTATACTCACTATTGGGTGCATTTCCTTCAAGTATTTCTTGAGCCTGAGGGTCTTTGGTATATTTTGCAATAATGTCATTCCTCCAACTTCCAATGATGTTGGTGATTGTATTTACTTGTGGGTGTCTAGACAAGCCATCAACTACCACATTATTAGTTCCTTTGACATATTCAATATCAAAATTGTAAGCTTGTATTTTGCTTACCCACTTTTGTTGGCGGTCGTTCAAGTCCTTTTGATTCATGAAAAATCTTAAGTTGTTATGATCTGTCTTGATATTAAATTTCCCACAAACCAAGTATTGCCAAAATTTGGCCAAGGCATGCATGATGGCCAACATCTCTTTATCATAAATGGAATAGTGTCTTTCAATCTTTGTAAGTTTACGGCTTTCAAAAGCTATTGGGTGTCTTTTTTGCATAAGAATTGCTCCAATTCCCTCCCCTGAGGCATCACATTGAAGTTCAAAAGGTAGAGTGAAATCCGGTATTGCTAGGACAGGACATGTACACATTGCCTCCTTGAGTTTTTCGAAAGCCTCTTGTGATCTTTCATTGCACACAAAGGCCCCTTTCTTGGTTAAAGCTTGTAAGTGGGGTGGCTATTCTTGAGAAATTCTTCACGAAACACATGTAGTAGCTACATAGCCCCACAAAACCCCTGAGTTGAGTTAGGGTCTTTAGTTTTGGCCATTCCTTGATGGCTTTGATCTTTTCTTCATCAACACTGACTCCCTGGGCACTGATCTTATGCCTAGGTAAAGGATCTCATCTAAACCAAACTTGCATTTTGAGGCTTTGGCATATAATGATTCTTGTTCCAATATTTCTAAGACTTCATCAATGTGTTTAAGATGCTCCTCCCATGTTTTGCTGTAGATAAATATATCATCAAAGAATATTAATAGAATTTTTCTTAACTGTTTCCTGAAGGTGTGATTCATACATGACTGGAAGGTAGCAGGGACATTGGTTAACCCGAAGGAAAGAACCAAGAACTTAAAATGTCAGTAGTGGCATATGAAAGCGGTTTTGGGGATGTCTTCCTCTCTCATTCTTATTTGGTGGTGTCCCGATCTTAGTCAATTTTGGAGAAGTACTTTGCACCATGTAGTTCATCTATGAGTTCATCCACTCTAGGAATGGGGTATCGATTCTTAATGGTCTTCTTATTTAGAGCCCTATAATCAATACACATTCTCATGGTTCCATCTTTTTTCTTAACAAGTACAATTGATGAGGCAAAGGGGCTTGACCTAGGCCGGATGTTCCCCATTTCAAGAAGTTCTTTAATTGTCTTTTCTATTTCTTCCTTGTATTTTTGTGGATGTCTGTAAGGGGTGGTGATTATTGGTTTCGCCCCTTCTTCCAATTCAATGATTTGTTCAAAGCCCCTCTTGGGTGGCAATCCAGGCGGAATATTATCAAAAACTTTCTTGTGTTTTTTCATAATAGGTTGTATGTCAATGTGAATGGCTTTTCCTTGAGGAGTTGACTTGTCAAAAATCATGCACTGTGCTGCCCATTCACCTTGACCCCGATTCAAGATTCTTTGTATTCTTTGGGAAGAGACTACTTGGGGTGATCCATTGGGCAGTCCCCTTAAGGTAACTTCTTGTCCTTGGTGTTAAAAACGAAGTGTCAAGTTGGGAAGATCAAACATAAAGCATCCCAAGGAATAGATCCATGGAGTACCCAATATCACATTTGCGTCTAGAGGCACTACATAAAAATCTTCTTTGATAGGGTGATTTCCCAAGATCATCTCTAGTTGGGGAACTACTTTCGTGCATTGGACCATTGCTTCCATGGCTGTGGCTGCTGCAAATCCTTTGAATTCTTGTGCCTTTAACTTCCTTTTTGCAACTAATCTTTCATCTATGAAATTGTGGGATCCCCCACTATCCACAAGGGTGATGACTATTTGGCCCTTAAGGGTACTCTTAATACAAAAAGGATGGTGTTTGGAAGTTTGTGTAATTGTGGCAAGAGTTACATGTTCATCTCCCTCATACTTTGCTTTCTTTCATACATTTTCCTCAGTTTCTTCATTAGTGGTTGCCTCTATCTTGTGGGCTTGACCCCTCTTTTCGCACTTGTGCCCGGGTGACCATTCCACATTGCAATGGCGAGAAGGGTTCTTCTTCCTATTTTCTTCTTTCTTTTCACAAGTGTGCCCACGCTCACATGGGCCTTTACATGTGAAGCACAAATTCTTCTCCCTTAGTTCATTTCGTTCTCTTTTGGAGAGGGGATTGTGGTGTGGTTTTTCTTTCTTGTGAGAATGCTTGTTATGATTGCTTGTAGTTTTATTACTTGCTGATGTAGTTTCTAGCCTTAAGGCTTTTTCTATGGCATCCTCAAGGTTTAATGGGTTAAGAGCACTTACTAGCCCTCTAAGTGACTCTATAAGTTCCTCCACAAAAAGGTATGTGAGTCTATCTTCCCCAATCCCAGAAACTTGGACTAAGATTTTCTGAAATTCAGTTATTTAGCTTTCTACTGTCCCTTGTTTTAGTTGAGTGAGCCTTTTAAAATCTTCTTGGGGATGTTTCCAATCAAACCTCCTAATGAGCTTTTGTGAAAATTCCTCACAGGAAGTTACATTTTCGTGGCCTTGAGTGAGAATTCTATGGTGCCACCATTCATGGGCTAAGCCTTCTAAATGAAGATTGCAAATTGAAGTGCATCTTCTTCTGTCATTGGGCTGAGGGTGAAATAGGTGTTTAGTTTTTGCAGCCAAGCATGGGTGGTGATTTTGTTTGAGCCATCAAATTTGGGCAAGGTCACTTTATTCACTTTATGCTTCAAGTCTTTATTTTGTGGCTTCTTTCCTTGCCTAGGGGCTTCTTGTCTTTTGGCTTCGCAGAATCCCCTAAATGACACAAGTTCCCTAAGCTCGGGTTCAAGATCTCTATATGCTCTAATGATTTCTTTGGTGCTGTTTGGTGTTGGATCCATCTCATCTTCCCTTCTAGGACCATCCTCCTTAGTTATGAAGGGGGGTTTGGGAACTCTAGGTGTAAATGGCTCATTATTAGCCTTTAAATGTTTTGAAATCACATCTCTCCTGTTTGAGGGGTTATTTTTTAGGTTGCTGATTGAGTTTTCCATAGTTTGCAAGGTTTGGATGAGTGTTTGGTTGGCCTTCTCCAACCCTTTATTTTGGTTCATAAGGGTTTGATTGGTTTGTTCCATAAAAGCCCTTAGTTCATTGGACAATTTGTCATGTCCCCTTCCAGTTGACATCTCTCAGAGCTGATGATTACCCTATTATGCGACCCTCGTAGGATGATAGGATGGATAGAGGGTCTTGACGGAGCTTGGCTTGGCTTCGGTTGTCAGAATTTTATCAGTTGGCTTTCGTTTGGGCTCATTCGGACACCATTTGCCTGAATTGCTATTTTTAGCAGTATTTGGCACTCAGCGAGGCACCCCTGCTATTTTTAGCAGTATGGTTTGGTCATGTGCAGAATCACTCACTTATTCGCCAGCTTCAGACGGTTCGTGAATTGGATATATTTTGAGGGAGATATTAATATTTAATTGATTAATTAAATATTAATTATTCGGAGCTTATGTTATAAAGTTATAATATTTTAAATATTATAACTTAAGTGATTTTGCTGAAGGGGGTCGACCATCATTGAAGGGGTCATTTTTAATTATAATTTATAATTAAAAATGAGATCGGAAACTATTGAAAAATTAAAAGAGAAAAGTTCAAATTTATTTAAATGATGCTTTTGTGTGAAAAGTCGAACTTTTGAGGATATAAGGGTTTTTCATTGGGATTCGAGCAATTATGTTGAATATTGAAATTTTGATCAAGTCTTCTTCCGGAGAACGAAGCCTAGGGTTTCAGTTGTCTACAGGCATTGGAGAACGAGCCATCTTCAGTGTTGCGATTCAGAGGCTGTGAAATATCAGCTGATCTATTGCTTTCAGAGAGATCTCTTCATTCAGGAGTTATCACAGAACGTTCACAGAGCATTCATCTTCAGAGTTTTTGTTTGGGTTTTAGCCAGAAAGCATTCTTCAAACCTAGGCGCATATTATTCTAAGATCTGGACATTGATTTCAAAGAGCCGTACAAATTGTACTTGCTGCTGTGACAGAGCCGTACCATTGCTGCAGGCCGTACTTCTTCAGTATTAGGCCGTACTTTTGTCTTGGGCAAATTGCCCATTCTTTTGGTCTTCTGTCTTCATTCTTTGTGGCGCCTAAACCTCTGGACCATTTCCTGAGCATCAGACGGAGGGAGAAGTAGATTTATATTGAAGCCGTACCATTTCATGTACTCTTTCAGCTTGCTGCAATAATCAGGTTTTCATCAAAATATCGTGCTAGTTTGTGCTTGTCATTACAAGCCAAACATTAAAAGGATTATATCTGCTGGCAACTGAGTGATTTGTAGTTTAGATGTTGAAACCCATGATTTGACATTTGGATTGCAGTTCTATGAAGAGACCCAGCTGACTGATTTAGAAGAATGTGAACTTCCATGGGACAGCAATGTGAAGGATTGTCAAAAAGAGATTGGACAAAAGTGACTCAATGAAACAAAGAGGCCTAACCACTTGGCAAAGACATTTTACCAAAATGGTTTTAGATGAGCTTAGCCTAGTGATTACCATGCTCAATAGGGTGACAGGCCAAGTAGAAGCAAGGACTTTCAAGAATGTTTTACATTATCAACCCTATTTGTGATGTAAAGAAGCACATTGAATTCTACTCTAAGAATAATTAGATGCATGAAATGCAATCTTTATTACAAAATTCTAAGTTACCGGTTCGGGTTCGAGGGTTAGGCTTGCGGACTCGGTCAAAATTTTTTTGGGGCTGGGTTTGTTTTGGGTTCATCCATACAAAAACATATAAAAGTAAAAAATATATAGATATTCACAACAGTAGGTAAGTTCAAAATACCACACAGCATCATATATTGTATAATAAACAAAACCACCATAAAAATAAAAAAACCATTAGAATGTCAATTAGTCAAACTCGAATGTCATGATATATATTATATATTAAAATTAACTACATTGCTGCATTTCTCCTTGCCGATAACCATCAAGGAAGATTGTCCAATTGGATGACAATATTATAGATGAAGACTTGTAGGAAAAGTTGGAAACTTGGACTTGGAGAGTACATGGCAAATCAAATGAATTCAATGGGAGTTTGGCGGCAATGCCCCAAATGGGGTCGAGGGGCAGTGCCCCTTGCAGGTGTCTAGGGGCAATGCCCCCAGTGGGGTCAAGGGGCAGCGCCCCTTGTGAGGGTTTGGGGGCAATGCCCCCAGCGGGGTTGAGGGGCAGCGCCCCTTACGGGGTCCAGGGGCGACATCCCTGACCTGTTCCCTGTCGCGATATAGGGTGGGGTCAAGGGGTGGAGTCCTTGCCACCAATCCCAAATTAAGACTTCCAAAACCACACAAACCTTCATGGCATACATCATTTTGCATTCACAATAAGACCCAAATTAAGACCTTCAAAGATACACAAACCTTCTTGGCAGACATCATTTTAGGGTTAGGGGGTGAATTAGACTTTCTAAAGTTAAAAAAAAGTTAAAAAAAATAAAAAACATCAAAAAACTGTCGAAAGATGCCTTAGGTCCTCTTGGGTTTGTTAGGGTTGGACCCTGTTTGAACTCACAGGGGACTGGACCCGGACATGGACCCCGGGCGCGGGTTGGACCGGACCGGGACCGGGGGTTCCCTTGCTACGAACTAGTAACATAGACAAAATTTAATTAACTATATCTGAATCTAAAACCATGCAATCATTAGTTAGATTGATAATAAAGATCATTGCAAACTAACACTTATTAATAACATCTCTCACATGGTAGGAGATCTAAAAGTAGACTTCTAAAAATAGCCTCATCAAAACCTCATTGGACTAAAAATAGCCTGGGCTATAAATAGTGCTGGATAAAAATAGCAAATCCTAGAATATGTTCTTTTCATTGAAGAATGTGATGGCTAAAAATAGCATTGGAGATAAATAATGTTAGCTAAAAATAGTAAATCCTAGAATATGCTTTTTTTTATTGAAAAATATGATGGCTAAAAATAGGTCATCGGACAGGTGATTTTGGATGATTTTAATGAAGTTTCTCCCTTGTTCTAATCATGACAGATGCTGTCAGAAGCCTTGTCAAATTTTCCCTTAAATGTCTGATTTTGATGACTGGAATTTTGTCAAACAGTTTGCCTGTAAACTCCTTTACTGCTGTTTGTGAATTCTTTTTGTATTTTTCAATACATGTGATGATAGTGAAGATATTAAAGGCTTCTAATATGCAATACTAAATGACTGTGATAGAAATGGTATTACAATATCTATCAGATTTTCCAATGCAAAGATAGAAACTTATGCAAACAAGCTGTTACAGTCCATAGAAATTTTAATAAACACTTTATGTGCAGTCAAACTCCAATATATTGCAAATATACTATTTCCCGAACTGATTACAATGCCAAATGAAAGATTGAAATGCAATGTTAATGCAATCTGATATGTTCTGAATCTGATTGCAGTATTATGCTAATGGATGCCTCAACCAATGTTGTGATGATAGAGATTATATTGATAATGCAAGATACAAATGTAGTGCTGTATGACAGTGATTTACTAACAACTACTGTGATAATGAGTTCAAGACTCCTATCTGTCGTGTATGCAAATAAATGAGAACCTGATTACGCCATGCCCAGCAATCAGTCAACTTCTTAAAATTGTTGAATTCTTCTTCCAGATAAGGCACGATTTTATCAGCAATATTTCTCCACAATCCAGCTGAAATTAATCTCACACATCCATTGCATCCAATAACAGGAGACTTATTCAAAATCGAGATTGCCAGACCCTGGCTGACTACGATTTCCAGCAGGATGACTACGATTCACTAAAATGCAAAAATCAAATTATAGATATATTAAAATCAAGCGGTGCTGGACTTGAAATAGCCGCAGCTTAATTCTCCTAACTCCCCTTGACGTGAGGCTCGATTTTTGTCCTATCGGTAATCATTACTTTGTCTTTAGCTGCCCCGTCTCTGTCAATTCGCCTTTGACTCTTCTTTCAAATGAATTGATAGCCTTGTAAAATAATATTCGATCCTCTTCAAAAGAGTTCCACGACTTGGCTTTATTTGCTGAAATACTCCTTCATGTCTCTCATTCGAATATCTAAATTGTCTGAATATGCCACGACTTCTAGTCTTTTACTAGCTTCTGACTAAGCATCTTCTTAATATTTTATCAACACTTATCTTTGTTCGTCTTGAAGTGCAATTTAAGCAGGAGAGGGCTTCCTTTCTGATTTTGATTTTTACTTCCAGCCTTGTCTTTTCTGCCAGCTGTATTTGTCTTTTTGTGGCTTTACTTCAGACCGCTCCTTCCAAATAAAAATATAAATTCTGTCTTCTTGTGATTCCTTCTACCAAAGTAATCGAATCCTTTATTCACCTGAAACTTCTCCAAACAAAATCGAATTCTTCAATCTCGCAAATACTGTGCTAGAAATACGATTTCCTCTATTTGCAATTGTATCCTTTGATTTGGAAATGAATATCAAAGTCTGCAATAATATTCTTAAAAATAATATCAAATCCTTGTGCACTCCAAATTTGGTCCCCGGCCATTAAATTTGGATAAATTGATCCAATTAGAAATAACCTCTCCACAACTGCAACAATAAACCAGCTGCTACAATTGTGCAATGTAGTAATAAACCAGCTATTGCATCGATTCAACTTGCAAGTGCAATAATACCTCAGCTACTGCAATAAATAAATCTTTGCAATAATACAACAACTATTGCAATGATTTAGAAAGCCTTTGATTAACCTGGAATGAAGCACCAGTAAAAACCCTAGATGGATTCCTCAACAATTCTAGCTAGGGTTGATATTTCACAACCGAACCTGGTACTCTAGAGTCTTCAAACCCTCGAGCAATGCAATGCAATGAATTCCAAATCAAGCATGCCCAAATGCTAAGCCAACAACTCCTTATAAAGATTTTTCCAAGACTTCCAAGAAGCTTCTAGAATATAATATTATTTTATTGCTTAAGTGACTTTATGATTTAATATTTATTTTAAGTAACTTTATTAAATTAATTAAATATAAAGTCATCTTTTAATTTCACTTTATTGAAATAACTTTATAAATAATTAATTTAATACTTTATCCCCTTATTTCCCCTGTTTAACCTTCAGGAATAAATAAAGGCTAAACGCTCATCAAGGTGGCTATCGAAAAGGGGACATGACAGATGCTTTGAAAACACTTTGAAACCTCTAGTCATGATGATATGCCAAATATTCCAACTTGAATTTTCCTTGGTGGCAACTTCATACTTGAAAGATGACTTCTTTACTAAATTAAATTTGTCTCGAAGTTCCAAGATGAAGTTGTAATGTCCTTTTGTTGAGCCTAGTTAGCTTTGTTGATTGTTAGCCTATTCCATGGGTTCTTGTAGGCTAATTGGGTTGTTAAGGGAGCTCCACAGTTCTTGGAGTGGTGTACAACATAATTCTAGTTTTATTTGTGGCATTGAGCTTAGTTGTCAGTGTGTTTCACAATGGCACTTTCACAAGCATTTTCAAACATTTGGTCCGTACTCCACATTTCTTGGAGTTCATTGCTATTTTGAAAAAGCTACAGTTTTGGCACCGACTTTGTCTCTTGGTGACAATTGCACCTTGGCACATTTAGTTTCAATATCCAATGTCTTGGTGTTGCATTCCACAAGTTAGGTGAGTGATTTTAAAGAAATGCTTAAGTAATAATATTTTATTATAAAGTTACTTAAGTGTTTATTTAAATATTAAAAGTGACTTACTTTATGGGAATATTTTAAAAGTGATGTTAATTTATTCCATTTGAGGCATTGGGAAAGAGTCATAAAGGAAATAATTAAAAAAGTATTATTTTAATTCCCAAAGAGAGGCGTTGGGATTTGTGAAGGAAATAAAATGCTTTTTTGGAGCTCATTTGCACTATCCGAGATTTTTTTTTATTTATTAGTAAAAAAAATAAATTATTCAAGATAACTAAGAACTGAGATTACAACAAGATTTCCAAATGATGGTTGCCATCATTATATCCAAAAGAAGGATTCTCCATTATGTAATGTCCCCTTCCAACTAGACATCAGTTCTCAACAGGATTAGCCTATCAGTTGACCCTTGTAGGCTAAGGAGCATGGTTAGGGGGTCTTTTGGGACAGATACCCAGTTGGTTTTCATTCCTGGATTTAGTTGATTTGGTGAAATAAGGAGTTCTTATGATATAATGTTATATTTGCACTTTATGATTCGAGGGGCCATTTCAATTTATTATTTATAAGGTCATATTTTAATAATATTAAAAGTGCAAACAAAATATTGTTTTAAATAATTAAAAGAGAAGTTTCTAGAAGGGTCGACCTCTTCTTGGAGAAAAGTATAAAAGGGGGCCAGCCAAGCTTCTATCATCCAGGATTTGACAATTGCTTTGATGTGTTTATTGTGGAGAAGGTGAAGCCTAGGGTTTTTGCGATTTCTACATTCATTGATCATTGGGAACGTGTTGATGCGTGTTTTATGACTCACCAAGCACTCTAGAATAAAGAATCCAAAGACACTCTATCCTCTCTTGAAAAACTGCCTCGTATGCTAAGATTGCCAAAAAGATCATACAACAATTCCAGTGTTTCGTAAGTTGGGTGTGGATAAGCTCTGTGGATGATGTGATTTTGCCGGTAACACAAAGGGATTTACTCTAGCAAGTCACTTAGAAAGTAATTACTTAAATGCAGTGTAATTTTTTTTTAGATTTTCTGATTTTATATAAAAAGTGTAAAAGGGAGTATGGGTTGAGGAATCCTACACTATTCCTACAAACTCAAGAGACAGTAAGGATTGAGTGAAACCAAAGAACAATACTTTGTTTCGCCACGCTATATGACAACTACACAAAGCAAGTGCAATCTTTTGGGGATTTGTGCTTAAAATTTCCTTACTATGAAGAACACCATCAATAGAACAATATTATTCAAAGTAATACCATAAAGCATCCACATCAAAAGCTTAGTCTAACTTTATGCATTGAATAGAAATCATCCATCCAAAGAAAGTATGAGCAAAGTTTCACTAATCTTTAGGATCAATCTATCATTCCCTTAACATACATTCAAATGAAATTCTAACTCAAATTTATTCTAAGAGGAAGAGGAGTATGCAACCATGCAACCATTTGACAATAAAAGGATTCAAAGCATATCATGCATCATGAACTTTATTATCAAAAATAGTCTTTTGCAACAATTTCATAAACTCTCTCTTTTTATTCTCTGTTATCTCTTCAATATTCTATTATCTTCTCCTATGTAAATGAGAGAATGAGAGGGGGGTTTATATAGAGTTTCTTGAGTACAATGAACAACCAAGATTAATTTGGAATCAATGGTAGATATTAAAAATGAGCAACCCTAATTAGGGTTTCTTGAAATACAGTCAGTGATCAATGAGCTAACAAGTAGTGAACTGAAGTGAAGAGCTATTCTTGAGGAGACGCATCCCTATCCTCTTTGGTGGCATTATATTGGATGAATTTGGAAACTATCATGCCGACCTCCTTGATCGTGATAGGTGGCAGCGCGTTGACCTTGAATTCCAGCAGATCTAAATCATCCAAACATTTTGCAAGAGCATCTTCCCATTCTGATTCTTGCCGCTGGAAAGTACGGAAGATGAATAGGAAGTCAGCTACCTTAGTCAAATTTTGTTTGACGGTAGGCCCAGTGGTGGCGAAGAAGATTTCTTGGATTTTGTGCTTCAAGTTTTCAAACTGCAGGTTGTTTGCTTGCACAATGTCTTTCTCCAACGCTTCTGCAGCCACAGATAGAATCTTCTCCCGGATTTCTTTTTCCCTTTCCTCAACTCGGAGAGTATCCATCTTTATCTTCTCTAGGATCTCGCCCTGTGTGATCAATGCCATGTACCAACTGCTAAATCATAAGCTGCACTTGGTGCAATTACTTTTCCATTGACCAGCTCTTGCTTCGGCACTCCTTTAAGCACTTTGAGACATGGAATGATTCAGTCTCAAATATCCTGAGCATTATCCCATGTTTCCGCCAATGTTGCAATTCTCGAGAGCAAAGAAGAAGTTTTCCCATATGCCAATGCCAGTCTTTCTGCAAATACAACCACCTCTTCTTTGTTGCTGATTAACCATTCCTTAGTCTCCTTGGCTATATTCTTCTCCTCTTTGAGAGTCTCCTAAGAAGTATTCATCAATGAAGGCGCTGTTGAGCTAGTTTGATCGAGAGGCTTAGCTAGATGCTGAATATACTCCTTGAGTTGTTCAACCTCTCGCTTATATTCCTTTCTCTTTGCTACTTCCTTCTCTAGCCTTGCTTTGATAGTGGCAACAAAATTATCCAATTCTTCCATCTCCTGTCCTTTTGTGGTAGGGCCCAAATCGAGAGTGGTAATGGCATATTCCTATGGAGTAATTTCCTCCCTTGACTTGTCAACTTTTGGTATGGCAACTTGGACTGTATGATGCTCGGCTTCATCTCTCTAAATGGTGGAGAAGGTTTTGGCAGGCTTTCTTGCACTAACTGCTTCTAATTTGGCCAGGAAATTGGCCATGTCATCTTCTTCTTCTGGAACTTTTTCTGGTTCTTTCATCTTCAATCTTTCTTTCAGCCAATCAGGAATAGTTGGTTGCTTGGTATCTTGTTCTTCCTGAATGTCTTGTGCGCCCGAGATTTCTTGAATTCCTTTTAGGGCTGAAATCATTCCTTCTTCAAACGTGTTGTCCAAAATGTCAACTTTATTGTCCGATTCCAAAATCTTAGTGCCTGTGGGTGATGGAGGCTCATCATCTTCTGGCTGAATAGGGATAGGAGAGGGAATCCTTATATCTACCAGAGATTCATCAATGTCTAAAATTTCATTCTCATTTGTGGAGACAACAATGAAGAGGCCTTGGTCTCTGCTACTTCCTGATAGGTTCCTCATTTGCAATTTCTTTTCCCTTTGTCTCCTTTTATTGGGATTAGAGCTATCAATTGGCTTGTCTCCTTGGGATGCTTCGGCGTTCGAAGAGTAAGATTTTGCTTTTCCCATCAGAGTGTATGTCAAATGCATACCCTTCCGCTGTAGTTCTTTAATTTGCTGATCTGTCCACCATTGTGAATACTTGATGATAGGTCTCATGAAGGTGTCGAAGTCAGAGATTTCTGGTTTTGACCAATGCACGGGAGGAAGAGGTTGGCTTCCATAAAAAATTGGTTGTGTAAACTCACCATCATCTTCAAGTTGCTTTGGCACACGGAAGAGTTCTGTCGTTTTGATTAAGCTGACAGGCAGTCTGGACCACAATCTTTTCCTAACATCAAATTCATCCGCGACGTTGGCCCAGTAATCCTCTAGGTCTACTTTGTGTTTATATTTCTTTCTGTTCATGGTTCCGATGTGGTGGTGAGGATCAAAATTGACTCTAGATCGGTACGATGTGAACGGATACCACTACATTTCTAGTCTGGCACCTTCAACTGCCTGTGTAGACGAGCAATATTCTTCCATGTTCCTGATGAAGAATGGGAAAGTGATGGCTGCTTTGCTCTCCATCCTCTGGAAATTTTGATAAGTTTCCAGTTGCCTAAGAACCTCTAGTAGAATCATTCTGTGGGTGGGGAAGATGGGAAGCTTGAATGGATTCCCAGTGAATCCTAATCTTGGAAACTGGATGTACCAATATCAATATTTACTGATAAGGCTCTTTGCTTCATGTGTCAGCCTTTGATGCGTCCCCCCTTGTAGTATCCTTGTGATGAACATCAGGAACGCATCATGCACTCTTTTGAAATGGGACTTGGCAGACAACTGCAATTGAGGGTAGCATTCATACACTTTGAATTCATTTTCTCCATTTCCAACAACACCCTTGCATATCAATCCAGGATATCTATAGGCTTTGGCCAATAGATAAATGACATGGGAACTCATATAAAATGACTTAGTCTTTTCAAGGTTGATTAATTGCTCATGGATGTTATCACTGATCATCCTCGACTAGTTAAACATTTTGACTCCGGAGGTGATTTCCTGGATAAAGAAGTACATCCATGTTTCAAAGTACGTACCTTGAGGACTGCCCATTTTTCTGTTCAGGAGTAAAATGATATCACCATAGTCCTTAAAGTTTGTCGGGTGCAGTTTCTTAAGCCTTTTCTTAATGGAAACTCTTGGCTTTTCTAAACATGTTTTGTTGATATGAGTTGCACATTGATCTGCCTGATCCTCAAAGATTCTTCTAGCTTCTTCCTTTGTTTTATATGAAGTTCGATTATGATTAGGGATGCCAAATGCCTCTTGGATAGTTGGTTCTCCGAAATGCGCCAAAATCCTTCCATTAGGAGCTATAATTTGTCTTTCCTGCGGGTTGTAATGCCTTACACATTCGACCATCAATTCGACACACTGGATTGCTGGAGGAAATCCGACAGCTTGGACAATTCCATTCCTCATCATCCAGCGGGCAATGGCTGTGGGCATAAGTCCATTCAATCCATACATTCTCTTTTTGAATTCCTCGAAATCAATGTGCCCGAGGTCTGTATCTGTGATGTTCTTCCATTTGGAAATGATCATTGACTCTTGTTGAACTCCCTTGCTCGCGAACTTCATTGGTGCTTTTTTTTGACAATTCTCCGAGGATGGTCATCAACCTGCGAGAAAGAAAGAATATATTAACTTTCAATTATGATTTTCTTTAAAATTCTTCTCTTAATATTCTAACTTTCAGCTTGCTAAATGTTAGATTCTATGAAAAAGCAAGCTGAAATTAACAACACTTAGTAAATTTTCCGTGGATAAAATGAAGACAAAAGTAAAGAATTCTTTCAAACTCCAAAGTTACACTTTGTGGCTAGCAATTCGACTTGAAACCTTGAAAATTTCGTCTTTATTGTCGAAAAAGCAAGCTATCCTCTGAAAACTTCGACCTTTAGCTTGGAATTCTACTTCTTTCCTTGTTCTTCGCCTTGAAGAAATCAATCACTCAACTTTCGAAATTTCTACCTCTAAAAAAAAAATCTCTCATGAAAAAATTCTATCTCTCGAATTTTTTTTTTAACTCGTGAAAAATTCTCTATCTCTAGGAATGGAGAGAGAGCTAAACCTCTTCTCAAATTGAAATTGTGAGTTGATAATGACTTGAAAATGCCTTATAAGGTTGAAAAACTCGATTGATTTAGCAGTTTCTCAAGTTCATCAAATGTAGACTTCTTTCTTTCCGTTTAACAAGGCAAGTTTCTAAATTCCCACTCTTCATCTTTATCCAAAATCCAAAATTTTGAAGTTTATCCTTTTGAAGCTTGAATTTTTTCGAAGTGTTGAAGGTAATTAAAGGCTTATATATGATTTTTCAATTTTTTACCCTTTAATTTTTAATTTTATCCATGTATTATTTTTTTTTATTTGGCAATTTTTTGTATAATGGATTTCTCATTATTTTCTTTGAAAGTTTGCACTTTAGAATTTCTTTGCCAAATTTTCTCCATGGCGGACTTCAAAATGGTATCTCCATATGCTAGGCAGACTTTGAGAAAATCTTTCCATGCTCTCTATAGTTCAAGTCCGACTTCACAATTTTCTTTCCACTCTTCAACTTGGTATGGTGGACTTCATGTCTATTTTTCCACGTGCTATTGATGGTCTAGGCAGACTTCACAAATATTTTTCCATAATGCCTAGATGTTTAAGTTGGACTTGATGGTGATTTTTCCACTTCAAGAGGCAAGGGCGGACTTTAAGAAACTCTTTCCACACATCAAGGGTGGACTTTGGAGAGACCTTTCCATTCGCAGACTTCACAACTTCTTTTCCAAGTGCCAAGGCGGACTTTCAAGGAACTTCTCGATAACATGGCTCACTTCATAAGACCCTTGCCATTGTCTTTTTCCATGTGAGGGCGGACTTCACTCAAGGCTTTCCATTCTCCACTTTTGGCTTGGCGGACTTGGCATATTTCCTTCCACTTCTAAGGGGGGACTTTTCAAATGTTTTTCCATCCTTTTTATCTTCCTAAGCGGACTTTGAAGAGACCTTTCCGTTTCCTTTGCCATGTGAGGGCGGACTTGGCAATCTTTCAAACCATTTCCTTTGCCATGTGAGGGCGGACTTGGCAAGCTTTCAGATCATTTCCTTGGGCGGACTTGCAAGATTTTATGCCATTCTTCTTGCTGGGCGCACTTCTCCTTGAATCTCTTCAAACTTACACCATCTCAGCCCATAATCTCATGATTTTTCATTGCCTTTTCAATGCCTTTTTCATTTGGAGATCCACTTTTTGATCTGTTTTTTGTTTTTTTTCCAGATTTTTACTTGTTTTCATCAGATTTTTGATTGATTTTTTGATCTAAAGGTCTGATATTTTGTTGCTTTTTATTGATTTTTCTCAGATTTCTCATGCTTTTTAACTGATTTTTTAGATTTTTCAGTGATTTTTGCATGCTTTTTTAGTCTAAAGATGGAAACTTTGACTCCTTGATTGGTGGGACCTTGGCACTTTCCAAAAATAGAAAGTTTCTGAAAATAGAAAAAGCAAAAAACCAACTTTCTAAAAATAGTAAATTCCAGAATGGTCCAAAAGTGCCAAAAATGAAAAAAATAAAAAGCAAAATCCCTAAAAAGTAGGAAGTGTCAAGATTGGGCGAAAGCATAGGCGATCCTCATCTACAGGGTCTTCTGAACACTTCTACAACATTTACGCACAGTTTTAGGCTTGAAATTTCTACTTGGTTCGGGCAATGATTCCAGATTCTGACTTGGAACTCACGAAGCAGAAGAGCTTATGAAATTGCAACTCAAAACTAAACCCCAAAAACAAGCCACCGAGGGTCCCCATTTGCAATGGGGCAAAGTGTGAAATAGGTCACAACAGAACGAAAACTCCCATTGATTTGCATAACTGAGGTCGTGAAAGATCTTCCGAAGGGTTGCAGCTGTTTGGAGGAGATATTTCAGTCTTCTCATTGTGCCAAATTTAGTGGCCAAGGGCCAAATTTGTGGAGGATGGTTTGCATATCTGATTAGAGATCATTTCTAGCTTGGTCTTGCATCGATTTCTTGCATACTGTTGTACCCAAACCAAATTTTTTGCTTCATTAAGTGCTTAAAAGAGTCAAAACCTTGTTAAAATGATGTCAAAATACAACTTTTGGGCAAGTCAAGTATGGACTTTGGTCAGTGTTATGTCAGTCGTCAACAACAATTGGTTAGTTCCTGGAGGTCAAAACTTGAACTTGGGACTCAAAGTAGGACATATTATGATGGAGAAGTGTTTAATGACATAATTATACTCCTACAAGGTCAATTCAGTGGTCAGAACAGTGTTTACGAAGGCAGAAACAGATGAAGATATTTTGCAGAAAGTAAATCTGCGCCCTTGTAGCCTAGGGGCGCCCTTCTTTTTGAAGGCTCAGATTTAGTTGCATGCGCTTGCAAATATGTTCAATCTCTTCAAAATTAGTCCAACTTTCTGACGAGTTATCAAGCGAAGTCATCCGAATTGTAGAACTCCGGCAATTGAAGTTAGAAGCTGAAGGTATGAAGAGAATGCATGTCACAAAGGCTGCCAAATTTACAGTTTTTGCGCCCTTGTAGCCTAGGGGCGCCCTTGAATTTGACCCCTCAGATGGATGAATTTGTAAAATCTATTGCTCGGGGGATCTTTTCTAGTTCAGTTCAGCTTCACAATGCACCAATTCATGAGATGATCCAACATGCTGAGTGATCGTGACAAAGGTTCTACCAAGCATGTAAAACAGAGGGTGGAAAAATGTAGAAATTCACATCTGTACCTCTATAGGCCAGGGGTGCCTAGCCTTTAGGCCTGCCAAATGGGGTCTTTTGCAGTTACAGTCTTCATGAGACTTGTGCAGAATTACTTCAACTATCCAACAAGTCCAACCATTAGCCTCCGGGATTTGGCAAACGCTCGTATGTGGAGGGTCAGTGTAGAATGCTGAAGAGTGAAGATAGCCAGAAAATGACTATGGAAAATACACATCCTCTTGGAAAAGGCACCCTTCTTTTTGAGGTCTTAGAAGTAGTTTTCTTGCTTTGTCACCCCCAGAGACATCTCTTGTGAGTTGTTCTAGCTACGCAGAGAGATTACGATGCACGAATCGGAGCACCCTAGCTCCTAGTCTCAGGGGTCAAAGTATGGCATCCGGATGAAAGTTACACTTTTGTCAAATTGGTGTTTGCGCCCTCGCTAGCTAGGGGCGTCCTCACTTTTGGGGTTCCTAATGCAGCTTTTAGATGCCTTACATATAGTCGTTAGATGCAGAATTCTTTGTGATGAACCCTGTTGGCTCACAACTCAAACCCCTGTATTTTTCTTAAATCTTCTTGTGTTTTTTAGTTTTTTAGAGAAAGTTTGTAGACAAAAGAGAAGGTGCACATCATATAAAAGCTCATAAAAATGCAATACAGTAATATTCTGAGCAACAAATGTAATAGATGTTATTTTGCAGTACATACAATGGGATTACAAAACTATGCTCCGGGGTTTGGGGACGGGAGTACCCGGTGGGGGACGAGTTTTGCAGGGGGTACTTTTGGGTCATTTTTAGGGGACGGCAGGGGGCTGACAAAAAAATAGGGAAATTTTTAAAAATATAGAGAAATTTCAAAAGTTCATAGCATAACATTGATAAAGCATTCATTCTAGACATTGTATAAGCTTAATACATATCATTAGACTTGAATTGAGATTTCACATGAGAATTGACAAACAAATTAACAAAGTTCAAATGCTTTTCATTATAAATGTGCATACATATCATATAAAAGTCTGATAATTATAACCAAAATGCCCAAAGGCTCCAAGTCTCAACTATGAAATGACATGATAAACATAAAACTAAGAAAATATATCGCTGTCCAAGGTCCCTAATCAGCATAAGGTAGGTCTAAATCAGCATCGCCCTCGCCATCAGAGCACGAGTCTAAGTCAGTGTCAGTGTCCATGTCAATAGAAGGATCTGTCTCAACCAATGGAACACCCACCAATCCCTCATGTGCATTCTCCTCAATCTGCATAGCATCTTTGGGATTAACATCCCAACGTAAGGCTGGAGTCTGACGATACTAACTAGTTTGGCAATCCTTCACTCAGCTGCTCTTCTTTTGCTCTCCTTCACTTCACAAGCCAAATGTAAAAATGAGTTTCTTTTTCTCATTTTACTATATTGGGCATAGCAACTGGGTTTGAAGAGGTTTCTAATATCAACGTGAGCTCGTAGTTCAGAACAGTGAGCAGACATGGATCCTTTCACAGTGGCTGTGAGTGAATATCTGTGCCCAGTTAGCTTGAATATTGGTCACCTGGAGTGGGATATGCCTTGGCATGAAGATTACTCAGACCTGCACTCATTTGCAAGGAGATTCCAGTGACTATTTGGCCCAGGCGTGAGCTTATTCCAGGTCTGGTCTGAGATATATAATTATCTGTAAATTGTTGTTGCTGCTGTTATTCAATCAGTTAGTTATCTGTAGTTTCCTCACTGCTGTAGCCCATTCTCAGCATCATATATATGCAAATCTGTCCATATTAGTTTCCAGTTTGAATATGTGTAAGGCTGTAGCTATATTGTAACATTTTATGACAGTAAAATTTAAGGAAATGAAACTCAGAATTTGATAATCAGATCAATGTATGAATGCCATTTTAAAGTCTATTATATTTTATGTAAACTATTTTAGGGCATATATAAGGCATAAATTAGGTTAAGAGGCATGGGGCGTCCCTTGTGGGCCCACCCATGCCTTTTTTTCATTTTAAAAAACTTTAATTTTTTATAAAAATGTATTTTTTTTGTTGTTGGGCCATAGGGTACTTCTAGAAGTACCCGGTACGGATGGGGGACGGCTGGGAAGTTTCGGGTACTTCTAGAAGTACCCTACGTCCCCTACCTTTTGCCAAAAGTCCCCTAGAAGTACCGGTACTTGGAGGCCAAAGGGGACTGCTAGGGGACGTTTCCTAGCCGTCCCCGCGTCCCGTTTGTGAAACGGGTAAAATGGACGCAGCCCCTGTGGAGCAATCGAATGAATTACATACCCAAAATGCTCCAGAATAATTAAATAAAGAAGTATCCTAGCTTGCCAGCTGGAATTGATGAAAATTGACAAATATGCACGCTTAGGCTCCATATCTGACTTCTCCCACTCTGATACAGGATACAAACCCTTGAGAAAGGTAGACGCCAAGAATGGAACCCAAACCAAAGCCAAAAGAAAGGCGTTTTAGCAAGTTACTTCACACGCCTCCTCTAAAATGGCACATTTCCCAATGTAAATAGTACGACCCAAGTAAGATGCTGAAGAGCCAAAGCTGGAAGTTGTAGAATTGCTGAAGAGGACGCCTCAAGTGTAGAAACCCCCTTCCTTATTGCAAATAAGTAAAAACTAAATAATATAATTCTGATTGTAGCATGTAGAACCTCTGAATGAAGCCCTCACAGTTGCACTAATTCGATTGGTCTCTCACAATCTCAAAAATGCTCAACATCGAAGAGATCTCGTTCTTCAATGGAAGTTTTGCTCAAACCCTGATCACAGAGGATAGCACAAAAGAAAAACAAAGGAAAAGTCGAAATATTCAAGAAGTGAGTTTCTCATTGCCAAAATGCCTTATATCCAAAAAGGCATGACTTTCAAGAAAGTGACGCCACTTGCAATCATTTAAATATTTTAAATCATATTTAATTCACTTTTCAATAGTTCCAAATTAAATACTTGGGCGCCCACTTCTATGCATAAGTGATTTAATTTTAAATCACCTTTTTATGAATATTTAAGTGATATAAAAAGAACAAAGTCAATTTGACTTTATAATAAAGTATTAAATTAATATAACTTAAATCACTTCAATGATCATAACTTCCTCAAAACTCCATGTATCTCTGTGCCGTCAGAAGCCGTCAACTCCTGAACTGCCAAGGCCTGCAGTGAGCCAATCATTGACCTTTGAAAATGAGAATAACCAACTTCTCCAGTAAATACCACTGACCCTCTAACCAATCCAGTTAGCCCACAAGGGTCCAAGAAATAGGCTAACACACTGCACCTGATAACTAACTAGAGTGGTGACATCACATTCTTCTAGTCACAAAATGAACCTATCATCCAGTTAGTGGGATTTGTCATTTACCGAAAGTGGTAGTTCGAAGCATGAGATGGAAAAAGAAAGAAATGACTATTTGGAGACCTTGCATCAATTTAGTCAAAGACGCCTAATTTTTTGAGGTGTCAAACGTTGTTTTTAGTAGTTTTATTGAAACCCCATATCCATTTCGTTGTATTACTTGTATTTTCTGTATTGCTGAGTTTGAAAAATATAGTGAATTTTTACCAGCATTTACCAGCTACAGTGATTATATCATTTTGAGCTCAAAGTGAGGTATTTGTGAATTATAGTGGAGTAAGAATTTAGTGGTGGAAACACGTTTGAGAGAAGGGATATAGGAGTTCATTATAGAGTGAAATACTATTACAAAGAAGCCATTTTTAGTTGGAATTCTGGAAGCTTATTTGAAGAAAAGTCTAGAAAAGCAATTCTGGAAGGAGAAGTTTTAAAATCAGGCATGAATCCTCCTAGTTTATAACTTTTATTGAAGTTTTGTTTCCTTTTTGATCTTATGGTTGCTGCTTTCAATTTGCTCTAGTAGGAAGAACTATTTTGATGAATATTTAAAGCAATGCATTAAAGGAGAAAATGTGTAAGGGATTCAATAATTAAGGGAATTGTGAAAAAGGGATTATATGAGTAAAGAGCTTAACGGATTAGTTTACTTATCTTACATTAAAGGGAAATAATGAAAAAAGATAAAAGGGAAGGATTTATTTGCATTTTGAATGACTATTGCATGTTGTGTATGATCTCTGTATATGGAGAATACGTAGATGTACTTATTATCTACGAGGATCGAAATGAAGGCAGAATCAAGTAAAGTCTTTTAGCTTAAGTTATTAGGATAACTGAGACAAGCTAAGTACTCCTAGGATAAAGATTTCCTAATTAGGAGGATTGATACAAGATACTTGTAGACTGTTTCATTTCTAGTAGGTTCGTATGATTGTAGGATGTCTAGGGTGATGGATTTACCCATTGAAGGACAAAACCTGTGCATAGAGTAAGGAAGCCTCAAGTCAAATCGGCCCTGAGTAGTGTTTATGATAGATGACCTTCATTCGAAGTACTGAATGAGAATACTTTGGCCAAAGTAGTGAAACGTACGACTGCCACATAGATGTGAGTTAGTTGAGACTACACTGTCAGTTCATTGTGATCCGAGTACTAGTTCGAGATTGTGAAATAGCAAGGTTCTAGTTGTGTAGGACACAACACTATGCTCAGTTGGTAATTGTTAAAGGATACCGTACCAATCTCTTCTTCGAATGGAGGGCCATCTATCTAACGATAGGTGTGCAGGGGATTGCATTATAAGTCCGTGGTTGGCGGAAAAGCGCCCGAGTGATGTTTCTCCTCCATAGCAGGCGGCCGATGTACCAAGATTTGAAAGGATGGACTCTTGGACCTTCTTCTATTTGTGCAAAAGCTTACGAGCTATGTAAGTAACTATGTTACTTTTGAACTCTGATTTATATTTGCAATGTAAAATGAAATTCATGTGGAAACATAATGTAACTTGTATGTATTTTTCAATAAAGAAAGGAACAATTTTATTGTATTGTCTTTGTTACTTGTTACCTTTACATGATTAAAGTGTGAATTGGAAAATTTAAATTTACGCAAGGAATAGGTCATTACAACATATCTCCGTAGCTGAGAACTGGAAACTCTGATCATTGTAGCCTGAAAGGTAGTAGGTGCATTGGTTAGACCGAAAGGCATAACCAAGAACTCGAAGTGACCACAATGGCATCTGAAAGCGGTTTTCTCTATATCCTGCTCCCTCATTCGAATTTGGTGGTACCCAGACCTCAAGTCAATCTTCGTGAAGAAGACAACACCATTCAACTCATCAATCAACTCATCGATGTGGGGTATAGGGTACCTGTTCTTGATTGTTCTTTTATTGAGCTGGCGGTAATCTATACACATCTGAAGTGATCCATCCTTTTTGTTCACCAATACCACCGATGAAGCAAAAGGTGATTTGCTAGGTCTGATATGCCCCATAGCCAACAACTCACTGATTGTTTTCTCTATCTCACCCTTGAGGTGTTTCGGATGTCTATATGGTGTGATCATAATGGGATTTGCGCCCTCCTCCAACTCGATAATGTGCTTGATGCCCCTATCTGGAGGTCTGCCATGTGGAATATCACTAAACACTTGAGAGTGTTTAGTCCTTAGTATCTGAATGTCAGGATGGTACTCAACCTTCTGCTGCTCCTGCTGTGCTGGTAACAACATACACTCTGCAGCCCAATCTTCCATATCATGACGAATGAGCCTCTCCATTTGTCTAAAAGATACCACTCTCAAATTACTATCTCTAATGGCCTTTATGACATGTGGTTTCCCGTTTACCTTGAACTTCATCTCCATGTCTAGAAGATTGAGTGTGAACTCACCCAAATCGTGAAGCCATGCCATCCCAAGTACCACATCAGTATCTCCCATATTAACAACGTAGAATTCAGCCTTGAACTCATAGTTGTTCAGTTGCATCGGGAGATCTGTTATTCTCCTATCACATTTGAGGGTGTATCTATCAACCACCGACTCGAATACCCTCAAACTCCTCTGTCTGTATGCCTCTTCTCTCTACTAACCGTGCATCTATAAAGTTATGAGTGGCACCGGTGTCAAGTAGAGTAATCACCTTCTGACCTGCTAGGAGCCCACGTAGCCTAAAAGACCCATCTCTCTGAAGACTAGTCAAGTGTGCCTCCTGTAACTTCTTTCCTCCTTCATTTTCACTATCATTTTCAGACCTTTCATCATCTGAATGCTTTGAATCAGCTTGCTAGTTTGACAGATCAGATTGCTCTTCACCTTCACAAAACCACTCCATCCGATTATTTTTGACCTTTGGACGAAGAGGGCATACATGTTTCTCATCATAAGGTGCCTTGCACCAAAAACACAACTTTTTCTTGCGTAAATCATTCAATGTTTCCCTGTCAACTGGTGGTGCATTTCGTTTCTTAGGATCAAGTGGATCCTTCTTCCAGTGAAATGTTCTATTCCTCTCAAATGATCTGTTAGGCCTCGAATAAGGTGTTGAGCCTGAAGAGAACTTGCTGCGAGGTGCTGCAAGCTCCATACTACGTGCCTTCCTCATTGCCTCCTCCAGAGTAGGAGGATCAAATGCCTTGACCCAACCTCTCATCGGCTCAAACAATCCCTCGATAAAAAGAATGACAAGTCTTCTCTCTGAGATACCTGTCACCATGACTGCAACCCTCTGGAATTCACCAATGTAGGCATCCAAACTACTTGACTGCCTAAGCTGAGCTAGCTCTCTAAAGTAAAGTTCTGGATCCTTCTTATCAAAACGCTCTATGAGCCTGTTTGTGAACTCCTAGTAGGTGGTAACCATGTGATGACCCAATGTGTACATGCCTTGATGCCACCAATCATGCGCTAACCTATCAAGATGTAGTGTGGCAAATTTAATGGCCTCGTCCTCTTGCATAGGTCTCAATGATGGTAATTATCTAGCTTTTGTACCCAAGACCTTGCTGAACTCTTATCCAAGCTATCAAAATAAGGCAAGACAATCTTGCTCACCGCATGTTGAAGATCCCTGTTCACCTGTGGTGATGGTTGGTACTGAGGAGCTTTGCGCTCAAATCTATCTCCACCCCTGGGTCTATGCACATCCATGAACTCATGAAACGATGACTGCCTAATCTCAGGAGCCAATGTCTAGTACTCTCCAAAGAATCTGGTCATGTCTACCACTAATGTACCATTCTTTGATTGAAACTCAGGCTGGTGACCCTGCTGCTCTGACTCCGGAGTTGGTGGTGCCTCCCTAGTAATAAAGGTCGGTTGTCTAGGCCTACGCTCATGAATGACAGGTGACGATTGCTGTTGTACTGACACCTGTGGCTGGTCTATGCTTGCAGTCCTGCTAGACTGTCCTATCTGAATGTAGTGCTGTTGAGGCTGAACATACTGCCGGATCGTGCCCATCAGCTGAGACATCATGTCCATCATATTATCATGTCTCCGTTTGAACTCTGCTTCAGACATCTCACCCTTGGTTGGTTTTTTCCCTGCATCCCTACGAGACTCTGTAGGAATCTCACGATTTGCCATGAGTGTGGTGACACTATTCTCATTGCTGCTGGAACTAGATCTGTGTATACCTAGAACCCCTGATATTGTCTCACCTTCATGAATTGGTGGACCTGTCCAATCCTCAATTCTGCCTGTTCCTCTACCCTTACTGTAGAATATAATGTCTCTACTCATGAAAAAGCATCGGAAAGGCACACATTTGACTGAAAAGCAACTGAAAAAGCACAGGATGGCAGGAAAACTATGCTCTGATACCACTGTAAGAGACCAGGTGTCTCTCAACCCTGACTTTTGACGGTGAATGCGAATTTTTGTTTGTTTTTTGTTGTTTTTGATTTTTTGTGGTTTTTTGCAAATAAAGAGATAATGCGATTTTGCAAGAAAATGCTTGGAAAAATATAATAAAATACCAGAAGACTAAATATGATAGAAATAAGCCTAAAATCTGATGCCAGATGATTTATTGATCTTCCAAAATAATTACAACTGCGAAATTCAAACATGGAAGTAAAAATGCAAGCTATTATTTGAAGAACTTGAAGCTAAAATTGCTTGCTTCAGATGGCTTCTTATTATTCATAAACTCTCATTCAAAAGTAAACAAGATGATATTGACATGTGTAGCATCTGTAAAGTTCTTGAGACAATTCATCACATTTTTTTGTCTGTATCTTTGCAAAAGAAATTTGGAGAATTTTCTGTGATCAACAAGATATATGGGGGAATGATGGACATCCTCTCCTTGTAAAAAATTTGTTTAACCATAACATAAAGATGGGGAAAGTTGCTGGTTTATTTTGGCTTTGTCTTTCTTCTAGCATTTTGTGGTTCATCTGGAAGGCTAGAAATGATGATTGTTTTCAAGGAAAGAGAAGGTTGCTTACTGAGTCTTTTAGGAGATTCACTTTCTACACTATTGCTATGCAGGTTTATTTCACTGTGTCCCTTTCAAAAGATAAGTTTTGGAGCTATTTGGAGAACAGTCAGGTTACTACTGGTATTATGGAGGACAGGTATGGACAGTTATGGCCGGAGGGACATCTAGGGATTGAGGTTTTCAGGGAAATTCTTCAGGCTTTTCGGCAAGACCTTGCTGATGAGCAGAGGAAGAAGGATGCAAAGTTGGGGCATACAGGGCAAGTGGTTAAGGAGGGTCTGGCTGCTGCAGAGACTTTTGTAGCTCCAAGTGTGTAATGTCCCCAATTTTTGCGAGCATCAGAGTTCGGTGGATTTAGCCTTTCCTGGCCCTCGTAGGCTACTATGACTGGTTAGAGGGTCTCTTTTGGCGATAATCAGAGGAATTTCTCCTTCAGCATCTCGTGTGGGTTCAAGTAGCCTTCAGCTGATTCAGTTTCGTATACTTACTATTTATAGTAAGTCAGCTGGCAAGCAATTCTATTTATAGCAGGGCACCTGAAGTTCACATGTGGGCAGTGTCGATTCCCAAATTCAGTTGAGTGGGTGAAATAAGGAGTTTTGCCTAAGTTATAACATTTAATTATTATTTAAGGTGACTTTAATAATAATTAATATTTTAATATTATATTATAATATTATATTTGCACTTTATAACTTGAGGGTCCATTCATCATTAAAAAGGGGGCCATTTTAATTAATTATTTGGGCGCCAATTTCAAGGACATATTTTAATATTCCAAAGTGCGAATATTATATTATTTTAAAATGATTTAAAAGGAAAATTGGGGGGGGATTGGCCTTTTATCTTTTAATCCCACATTGGTGAGAAAAGTGTATGAGTTCCTCAGGAAAAGTATAAAAGAATCTTATGGGGCTCATTTGGGGGATCATTCAAAATTGATTATTGGATATTTGTTTGATAATTTCTCATTGGCGTTTGGGGAAGGGAGCCCAAGGGTTTCTGCCAGCGTATCGGCTTTGGAGAACAGAAACTCTCCATTATATCAGCATTCTGAGGTTGTGAAATATCAGCTGAAGGTGTTCACTGTTGGCTTCATCTAGAAGTCAAATCTATGCTTCATCAGATTTATTTCTTCAGATCTATAGCAGATTGTATTTCCGGGTATGCATATATTTGTAAAAGCTTTGAAAGAAAATCAATAAATTAAATTGCATTGCTGCAGTAGGGTTTATGTTTACATTTCTTGTATTTGATTTCTTGACTGGCAATCTATGAGAAAATATGAAAAAATTACAAACCCTTATCATTCAGCATAAAAATCAAAAGTAGAGAAAAGCAGGTCTCCTACAGAGTGGTGGTCAAGAGGCATCCTAAGTTGCTCTTTATGATTATATCCTTTTTGTGTATTTTTGGTGCTTATAACTCTATATTGTGATATATTCTATTATGGTTTTTTGTATATTTCTGTTTATGTTGTAACTGCTACAGGCTAATACACGGTGGTGCTTGGACTCTGGATATTCCTCTTTAGGGGACTCCTTTTTTGATAAATGTATCTGGGTAGTTAGGGCGGCTGTGTTTCACACTTGGGGCTGTGCTTTTTTGGGATTTCTATTCTGTAATGGGGGGATTATTTTAGCTGTTCTGCTTTGAACTCGTTGCTACTGTGATTTGTATTCTCTGCTCTTCTTATGCATAATATAAAAAAAGAACTTGAATTAGTTTGTAGCCGCTTGAAGAAAGCCAGAGAGGGTATGGCCAAATGAAAGAAGCAATCTACTGACCCCAAAATTAATGCAAAAGCTCCAGAAACCCTAGGTGTCCAGAATGGAGGCAAAAGACCAAAATTCAAGACGTCTTGCTTGATATGAATGGTACGGCCTTGTAGCTATGATAAGTACGATTTATACCAGCAAATAAAGAATCCGTACTGCCTTGAAGTTTGTGCCTGCCAATGAAAATATTCTCCTTCTGGAAGATAGATCGATCCAAACTCTGAATAAGAACTCCACAGTAAGCTCTGTAATGACTTCTGAATGAAGCCACTTAACTGACAAGCTTCAATTGGTATCTCACAGTCTCAGTATGTCTGATTCTGAAGAGAGAACGTTCTCTAAAATCCAATGTTTGCAGAAACCCTTGTTTCACAAACCCTAGTGCTCTTAGAGAGAAAAATAGACAAATTAGAATAATCATCAATGAATGAATTCGATTTGTCTTTGTGAAATATATATCTCCTCTCAATAAGTCGACCCCTTCTCAAAAAGCAAGTAATGAGCATTTAAAATATTAATTAAATCGCCCTTTTTTGACATAGGCAAAACAATTAAATAATGGCATCCCTTTTTGATGAGTAATAAAATACTCATTTAATATTATTTACCTCTTTATTATAAAGTATTAATACTTTATAATTTGCCATTAAATAATTACTTTAATTTTTCATTAAAGTGACTTTATATTATAAAGTCAAATTAATAAACTTTTAATAATTATCAAATGCCTCAATAATCACTGTTTGCTCATCAAATCATCAAACAGGGTCGAAACTGAGCTGACCACTGAACCAGGTGCCCTGCCAGAAATAGAAACCCCTGTCTGCCTGACTTACTATAAATAGTAAGTGTCTAAAAATTACTTTGTAAGTGTCTGCCAAGGCCTAAACCTGAATCAATTGCTTGAGTAATGTTCCCAAATGCAAGATAACTGCCTCAAGTGACCCTCTAAACACGTCTGTTAGCCTACGAGGGTCTGAATGATAGGCTAACCCCTGAATCAACTGCACTGTCTAGAAAGGGGACATTACATTTTCTTTTTCTTATCAACAATTTGTTGAGAATACTCATTGCTGGTTGAAGGAACATCCTTATCTGTACTCTTGCTTTTGGGGGTTGCAAACTCCACACTCCTTGCCTTCTTCATTGCCCCTGTAGTGTTGGTGGATCAAAGGCTTTTATCCACCCTCGTAATGGTTCCAATAAGCCCTCTATGAAAAGTACAACTAGCCTCCTCTTAGATATGTTTGTCACCATCACGGATAATCTCTAAAAATCATTGATGTAGTTCTCCAGGCTACCGACCTGCTTAAGCTGTGCCAAGTCCCTGAAATACACCTCTAGATCCCTTTTATCGAAGCGATCAACTAGCCTATCCACAAACTCCTGATAAGAGGTGATGCGATTATGCTATAGTGTCACCATCCTATGATACCACCAATCATGGGCTACCCCCTCTAAATGTAACGTGGCATACTTAATTGCTTCTTCTTCAACCACAGATCGAAGAGACAAGGTGTCTAACTTGTGAATCCAAGACTGAGTTGTTACCTTGCCACTGCCATCAAAATTGGGTAATGTGATTTTGATGGTGGCGTGCTTCAAGTCCTTGTTTTGGGTCTGAGGCCTATGCCCTTGCCGAGACCTATAGTATTCAACCCTCAAAGTCTCAAATTGGTCAAAATGCATGCGCTCACGCACTTGAAGCATCAATAATTCCCACTTATCGTTGGCTGCCATAATTGCATCAACATATGTTTGATCTTTAGCTTCTTCAACATTTTCCTCAACTTGCTCTTCTCTCAGGAAAGTGCGTTGAGTAGGCCTATCAACCGTTGATGAAGGAACATGATGTGCCCTTGGTGTCCCCACCGCACTCCTATTATCTTCTGCAACCCTATTGTGCCGCATTCTATTTTCCTCTACAACCCTGTATTTGTTGTATCTGCTACTGCATAGTTGCTGTAAATCCCTCAAACGCACGAGCCATTCTCTCAAGAAACTCTTCACCCCTATCTTCATTTCTTCTTTCATTTCTTTGAGGACCCTCTTTTTCCCTGTCACCCATTTTTGCTAATGGTATGTCTACAAATGGATTATCCTCTTGCCAATTCTCTTCTGGCTTTGCTTTTCTGCGAGTGTAGTATCTATGGTGACTTTTCATGTGAACCTTTATCCCTCCAGGATGGCAGGATTAAGGCTTTGATACCAATGTAAGAACTCGTCTTCTCTCAATTGCGGGGGCTGATTGTTTATGTTTTGATGTTTTTGCAATTTCTTTGTATTTACAACGGTTTTATGCTTTTGTTTGATTTGTTTGATAATAAGGATAACAATATTGAGCATAAAGAAATACAAGAAATGCACGGAATAAAAAAAACCACTGCTGAAAAGATTGAGGCAATGTTTTATTTATTAAGTTAGGCTTTCAAATACATAATCATACCTGAAAACAGAGAATAATAATTGCTGTTTTGAAACTGGCTGCAAAAAGCAACTCACATGAAAAATTCGTTTCTTGTCCAATGTGCAATCTTTTCCTCCAAATCTGCTGTGGCCAACTTCTACAAGGCTGGGCGCATCCTTTTGAATTTTCTTAGATTTTTTTGTGGCTTCTCAAACCAAAATCGCTCTCCTTCTAAGGTCACCTCCCTGCTGCAAATGAAGATTGTAAAAATGCAGGCCGTATTGTCTTGAAAATTGTGCCAACAATCACAAATGATCAGCTTCTAATCTGCTCTTCAATCTGACACCAAAATCCTTCGTTCCTACTCTGAAACCCTTTATGAAATACTCAGATTTTTGTGCACAATTAGAACCCTTGAATGAAGTTCTCCCGAATGCCAAATTCAATGGATATTTCACCACCTCAAATGGCTGCAACACTGAAGAGTTTATCGTTATCCAATGGCATGGAAGACAAAAACCCTTGGCTTCTTCTTCACAGACAATTTTCACCAAATCAAATGCTCAAGAATCCCTTTGATATCTCACTAGCTTCATTTATAATTCCTTAAAGAGGGTCGACCCCCTCAAAAAGCACATTAAATGCATTTTAATGGTGTAACATTGCACTTTAATAATTTTAATATTATCACCTTGGGATAAACGCCCAAAAATTAATTAAATATTATGGCCCCTTTTTAATGATGAATTGACCCTCAATTATAAAGTTAAATTATAACTTTATAATATTTCTTTTTAATAATTAATTATCATTTGAGCCATTTAAATATTAATAACTCCTTCAAAACTCATTATTTCACCACACCATCTGAACTGGAGTTAACTCTGTGAATCCCGATGTGACGAAATGCCTTACTAAAAATAGTAAGGGTCCTTTCAACCAAACTCTGACTTACTATAAATAGTAAGAATAGCAAATGGAGCTCTAGAGACACCAAATGAAGGCCAAAGCTGGAAACCACTAAACACGAGAAGATAAAGCCTCAGAAGACCCTCTGAACATCTAAGTTAGCCTATGAGGGTCAATGATAGGCTAAACCATTTGAAAACTTGATCATGCTAAAAAGGGGACATTATAGTGAGCGTGCTGAGATATTGAATGGATAACCAATTCAATTCTAGAAAGGTTGACTAGTATTGCAAGTCCTGAAAGTTGATTAAGAGGGCTCAAAAGTTTGGACGACCCTGGCCTGCAGGGGTGCATTTGACCTTTTGAGCTGTAATTTTCACTTTGCAACCTTCAGCGGGATGCTCTAATTTGGCTCTCATTGTTGGGAGTTTGACCACTTCGATGTTCGTGTTGATAGTTTCATCGCAACGATTGATCAACTTTGAAGAGGTCTTCATGGGAGTTATGAAGCCTGAAAGCAGTATCTGGTGGCCCAAAAAGATGGGCACCTTTTCCTGGGAAGGTACATTTTCCTCTACACTTAGCCAAATTTTTATGTTCTTCAACTTGCCTTCGCCTCAAGCATTTTTTGCTTGATCTTAGTTTATGAGCATTTGATAGAAGTATTCTAAGCAGATGCTTTGGAGAAGACAACTGCTAAAAACTTCATCTGGTTGCTCTTAATGCTGGGTGCCCCTGGCTTGCAGTGGTGCAGTTGTTTTGATGTTCATCCATTTATCCTTCGTTTTACGTGCTTGTTTGATTAACCACCACTGCTGTTTGATAGGTCTTCTGAGTTGGCTGCTGGATTCATTACGAAGTTGGGATGAATCTGTGAAGATTATTGGAGATTGCCAATCCAAAGATTGACATCCAAGAGCTTTCATTCTTGGGTGCCTCTAGCTTATAGGGGTGCAATTTCCGTGATTGACTGTCGTCTTTGATGACTCTTGCTTTCAGCATTTTGTATTTGCCTTCGTTTTTCGGTGATTGATGAATCTGGTGAACTTGCTTGACGATGCATCAAAAAGCTAGCAAAATTCTTAAGAGGACGAACGGTTTTGCAATTGTTAACAACTACAATTGGCCTCTTGAATTCATGCTCGCCCCTTTTCTACAAGGATGCAGTGGGCTCCAAAGTTGGTCATTTGTTGATGATTTTGACCTCCTCGCACTTTGTGTTCACCATCTTGCTCGACTGGTTTGATTGCAGTTGTCGGCGACGCGACTGCATTCATTGTTGTGATTGCCTTCACCATTTTGCGTGTACGGACAATTGAAAATGTTTGACCAAGGCATTGACCGTAGTATCTTTCTTGTAGCAAGGCGTGCATCTTCCAGACTTAGAATATTTTCAGCCAATTTCAACTTTTGAAATTCCCCTCCATTGCAAAGCATCTTTTCGAGCATCTTTCACCATGGATTCTTCCTTGAAGCATTTGAGGCTTAGATCTTGATACCTGGTACTGGCCATCTATCATTAATGGCCTCAAAGGTCCTAGCTTTTCTCCTGAAAAAATGAAATAGACCCACTAAAGAAAACTTGATATTTTTGTGATTTTGACTTAACCAATGTGATCATGAAGTGAATTTATCCTATCAAAATCATTTTGAGTCATTTCTGGAAAGGTCCTATTTTTTATGGATTTCCTAAAAATAAGGGTACAAAACCCTAATTTTCAAATTTTCAAAAAATTGCATGTATCCTCCTTGACATAAAACCACAAAAAGCCCATGTTTTGTTTGACCTACTTTTGACTTTTGACAACAATTTTAGAAGATTTAGACCATTTTACCAAAATGGCTTATTGAAGCAAAAATTTATTTTGGGTACAACAAGATTGATAACCCATTTTCTTTTCCTCTAGATTTGTGGCTCTCAAAAACTATTGGGTGCTTCTTCTGCATTAAAATAACTCTAATTTCCTCTCTAGATGCATCATATTTTGGTACAAAGGAAAGAGAGAAATCAAGAATGGCCAACATAGGGCATGAACTGATCACTTCTTTGAGTTTATGTAATGTTCCTCACTAGTTTTCTTTGGGATTTCTTCAAATGTTTGACAAAATAACTTAAATTGACACACTGTAGCTAATGTGCTATGCAATTTGTTTATCAATATAGAAGATTAAGCAAGATATAATGAACATATGACAAGGCAAAATATTCTTTCATTTAAAGAATTTTTAGTAGATTTTATTAATGATTGACTGAGCTCTTTTTGTGTAGAATAACGAGGAATATAAACAAATAATTTTCTGACCTTTATCAAGTATTCAAATGTCACATTATGTAGACTTGAATGACTCAACTTGACTTGGGTGACTGGTACCAAGATTTTTCAAACTTGGGTAATCTATGGTACATTCCCTTGATGGTGGGACCCTTATAATGCTTGTAAACAACTCAAACTCATGTGGTGTAGCAGAAAATGGTAGGCGCTGGTTTGGCTCTCTCAAAACCCCCAAAATACTTAGGGAAAATCATCCACTGCCATTACCACATTTCCTCAACCTCATATGCCTTCACCATGAATATATTTGCTGAATGAAATGAGGGCAACTACTTTTGACCTCCAGAATAATCCTTTCAAATAAACAAGTTCCAACAGTGGTTTGCTAATAACATTTCCAAATATGGTAACTTTCCATTATTTGTAACTTACAATATTTTTGAGTAACTTCCAAGCGTTTTTTCTGTAGGGTTGAGGGACAGAGGTCTTTGAAACCACACAAAACTTCATCCTATACACCATTTTCGTCCTCCTAGATGGTGTTTTGTACGACACGAAATCGCATCCCAAACACGTCCAAATTGCGCCAAAACACGTCAAAATCGCGCAAAAAAGAGTGGCAGGTTTTTGGCAAGTTGCTGCAGGGTACTCGGCGAGTTTTTTCAAAAAAACTGGCGAGTATTCTACAAGCTAAGTTGTGAGTTAAAGTGCGAGTTGCTCACCTCGGCTAGAAATCCACAAGTACTCGGCAACTCAGTGAGTACTCGCCGGGTTTGTAAACTATGCTTTGGAGTTTCAATCAAAACAGTTGGAAAGGGAGAGAGGACACAAATGGTTTTTCCCTAGATACTATTGAGGAATTGTGAATCAAACATTGAGATCAAAATGAAAAGGAGGGTTTGTTCCTTGAGGAGTCATGCTCGTTGAGGGCTATCTGATTTCTGCATTATTCTTGTTAAATCAATCTAATCCAATAAAAATGAAAAGGAAGGGGTTCATTGAGGAGACAAATTCCTTGATTGGTACTTGATGTCTGCTTGTTCCTTGGCCTTCTCTTTTGGATGGTTTGCATTCTGTTCAACCTTGTCTTCCTCCTCATTTTTTCCGTCTTTCCAGCCAGCACTGTCCTCTCCTTATGTCTTTTTGATGTAGAAAATGTGAGATGGTGATTTCACGCACAGATTGTATACTAGGAAAATAACACATCCAAGGTGTAGATTAGGATTTACATAATAACACTGAGAATAACATATTGAGAATGGTATAGTTTTTTCCTATATCATAACATGATGTATCATACCTGACCTATGATGGAGAATCTATGCTGCTAACCATGTCTTCAATCCACATATATGGAGTGCTTAGTGAGAGGATGTGATATCTGAGAATATCCCACTTGCACTGAGAACAACACACTTTGTAAACTGTTGAAAAAGCTAAGTACATCGGTGCAATTCAAACCTATGATTCATACTTAATTTCTAAGAACAATTTGGCTTTTATAAAACTGTGACTTTTGGCATTGCTCATTTAAATTTCAGTTGTTATAAATGTGTTGACCAAGTTTTTAAACACAGATTTCTGCTGCTGTATTGATTTGTGCATTGTTTTTGTTTTGTTGCCACATGTATATCTTGGTGTGTTGATCAAAGGTGGTTGGCATTTGACCAAGATTTTTATGAATTTCCATATATATTAATTTGAATTGCACAATATACTAATCGCAGTGATGCATATCTCAGACTGAACATGTTTCCAGATTCTAATGGAATACTGACAAACTTACTAGTTACATATTTTTTCTTTAGTGGGAGTGGAGATGTCGAGCAAAACTTGCAGTGCGTGGCACATCAGAGACTCCTCAAATTGGACTTTATGAAGAGGGTACACATAATGTTGTGGATATTCCTTCTTGCCGAGGTTTGTAATAATGGTAACTTAGGGAATTTTCTTTTGTTTATCTTAGTTGTTTATTTTATCACTGTTTTCATTGTATGTATTTGAGTTCTAAGGAACCTGTATGACAAAAATGGTGAGTTCTTACATGTATGAGTAATTGCATTATGTGTGACTTAGTTTAATATAGTGTCTTCTAGAAATTTAGTTTTTTAATGGGTTAGTAGTCTTTCCCTGATATTGCAGTCTAGAGAATTGTAGTACTGAATATAGGGAAGGCAATTCCTCTACTTTAAACATCGCATTTTTGAGGAATCTTCAGGTTTTTAGGAATAATGATTACTTTTGCTACACAAATTTTTAGTTTGAGTTATTGTTTAATATCCAAATAACGTATACATATTATTTGTCTCTTAGATTCTTTAAAATCAATCTTGTTCTATGTATATTTCTGAATAATGTAGTTCAACTCTTTTGGATCTTGTAAAATGAATACAACATGGAAACCTCATGGGAAAGTATGTTTTGAAAACAATCATCAGCTGGCAGCTGGTAGCTGGAGTCAGCTATGTTGTTAAATATTGTAATGAGTACATGAGTAAAAAAATGCTTTGTTGCTGACTAAATTGTGCTATTATTTTTTGTATTGTTGGCTTAGGTAGTGGTTTTTGGATTATGTATAGTTTGGTTCAACAGCCCTATTAAATGACAACTACTTGGTTGGCCAACAAATAAATATTAAGTCAGAAATGGCGGTCAGGGTGCTGATGTGATAGATCTTTCTTGTACCCAAGACTTGCCCTATACACTACCTTTGTCAACAATACAGTGGTTAATGATATTTAATAGCATACTGTAATATGGTGGCCAACTTGAGAATAACTAACAAAAGATCTTGAAGAAGACATTATGTGAAAAAAGTGATTCTTGACATTTTAGGGCATGCTTCATGATGTGCCATCAGGATGATGAGTATAGATTTCTTAGTTAAACTAATTGTAGCCAATTATCATGAGCTATGCAAATGTTGTCAAGCATGATTTTGTATAATTACATCTCTTGGCACATTTGGCATGCTACATGATGTGCTATCAAGATGATGAGCATGGATTTCGTGATCAGACCAATTGTAGTAAATTATTTGGAGTTATGCAAATATAGTCAAAATGATTTTAATTTTTGTATGTATATTAAATGTCTTGGTACATGTAGTGTATGTAGTTTTTTGTAATTACAATTAGTGCCTTGACAATTGTGATATAGTTGGCACACCTCTTGATCAGCCAACCTATATGCAGAATGGTGGAGGTCAGGGAAGGGAGCTCTCATATTGTCATGGTTAGTTGATGTACACTACTTAGATTACTAAAGTTACATTTATAACCAATTTATGTGTGCAATCTTTGGCATGTTCATTCAGCTTTAACTACTTTGTTATTTTATTCTTTATTGGTAGAGCATATTTGATGCTGTTGCTTATACATAGTTGGGTTGGGTAAAATGTTCAGTCAAAAATAATCGTTGACGACAAAACATTGAGATTGAGGTCATTGAGAATGAATGGGCCAACTCATTGAAGAACCTAAAAAAATTAATCAAGAAACGAAATAACAACTAATCTAGGACCACAAGCTTGTCTAGGCAATATTGGTCCAAGAGTATGCATGGGAGGATTTTGAGTAAGCTGAGTTGTTTACAAACCAATTTTAGAATAGCCTTGCTCATAGGGAGCATATTGATTAGTTGATCTTTGTTAATCAGGCATTATGTCTTCATTAAGACCTTTGCATTGAGAAAGATCAAGAATTTGAAATAAGGGTTCTGCAATAGTGGGAGGGAAGGTGCCATTGAGAAGAGGAAGAAGTAGAACAATTTAAGGACAAACATTGAGAAGGAATTAATGCCCTTTGAGCCGATATACAAGCAGAAGATGCTAATGGTGTCAGGGAGAAGAATGAGGAAAAAAAAGATTTATTCAGCTTTTGCAATAGAGTGAACATAGAGGCCACAAGAGGTAGTCAATAATCTACATCTAGAGTATCTTTTGGAACTCTGAATCTTAAGTTGAGAGGAACTTAAGAGAGATTCAATAACTTGAAAATAATTTGCCACATCAATAACCATTTTGACTAGGTTGACCTAGGAGGTGTTTTAGAGGAGTCTATAGATGAGTCAACTGATAGTCAAACCCCTTGGCAAGAGGGAAGTCTTTGCCATGCCAACAATCTTAGTGACTTCTTCATAGGTGGATTGGATAGGCATATGTATGAAACATAAAGTGTATTGAAGGCTTGCTAGTCATTGAGGATGAGTTGAGAAGTCTAGGCCAACCAAGAGGATGAATTGAAGTAACTTTCAAAAGTTAGACGATGAGTAGAATTTTGCATGGATTGCTCAGACCAAGGGAAGAGTTGGAGGTTAAGGTGTGTCTGAAAATGTTGGGAAAGAATTAGAATGTGCAAGATAGAATTTCCAAAGGAAGGAGATTGCCCAAGATAAGCGTCTAGAGATCAATACAATGATGGTTGAAGTCCTAATATGGAGAGGATAAACTGCCAAATTTTCTTGGAGATGGGACATAGGACCTTGTCTAACATAGTAGAACCTTCATAACAATTTGGATTGCCAGTGGACATGTTGGTGAACAACATTAGTTGCAGTTGTTCTTGGCCATTTTCAATGGTTGGTGAATGATGGGTACATAGACACCTAGGTAGAAGATTGGGACACTTGGGATAAACTTTGGAAGATCACGACAAGAGCATGGATTCAGAAGTTGGATACCTTTTTGACTGTACGACCTATGGCGGAGGATGAGGGAATCAAATTTGCAACCATGCACTTTGAGGGCACTACATACGATTGGTGGCACCATGGTTTGGTTACTCAAAACCATGGAATGATTCATCCCTATGATGAGTTTAGTAGCAAAAGGATGATAGCACGGTTTGATAGGAAGGATGTGGAAGTGTATTATAGGGAGTTGGCATAGCTTAAGTAGTGTGGACATGTGGAGACATACATAGAAGAATTCCAGAACATTGCTGTTATGGTTCCTAATATGTTCGAGAGAAGGGTAGTGATATTGTTTATTGAGGGTCTGAATGACAGGATGAAAGGCATAGTTAAGGCACTCAAGCCTAACACATTACATGATGCTATTCAGCTTGCTTTAGACCTTGAGATTACACCTACTTCCTTGCAGCCCGCAAAGAAGAATTTCAAGGATAATAAATCTGAACCCAAGGCAGATGTGGGAAAATCAAATCAGTCCAAGTCTACAGAGCCTATGCTGGAATTTGAAACAAGGAATGAGCTTAGGAGAAAGTTGTGTTTTACTTGCAAACAACCATGGGAGCCTAGTCATAGATGTCTTGGGAAAGGTATGGCACATCTTATAGAGGTCGTATTTGATGATGAGGGGATCCCTAATATGGATTCAGAGAGTGGGGAAGAGCATAATCACGAGCAACCAACACTAGAACCAGTAAATGATGGTAACAAAAGTTCTAGGATTTCTTATCTTTCAGGAGCTCCAAGGTACAATCCATTTATCTTTGAAAGTATATTGTTTGGTTGTAAAGTTTTGGCACTAGTTGATAGTGGAGCTACACATAACTACATTGATGAAGGTTTGTTAAAGAGAAGAGGTTTGCATTGTGATGATTTTGAGGGCTTTGATGTCACTATAGCAGGTGGACTTACTAGTCTTTGCAAGAAGAAAGTGAGTAAGCTTAGCATTATCTTTGGGGAGTATACTCTTTGTGATGACTTTTATGTACTTGATTTGAGGGACAATGAAATTATACTTGGAATGCAATGGCTACATTCTTTACAAAGGGTCATCCGATATTTACAAGTAATGGAGTTGAGCTTCATACATGATGGGAAACACGCTGTTATGAGAGCCCTCAAGTACACTTTACCTCATCAAATAAGAGAAAAATCCATGACAGTTATGGATTATGAATTGGTTCATGCAAGCATAGGTGATGCACAAGGAGAGACTTGTTTGGGGACAACAGTTGATGGAGAGTATTCGGGATTTGAAGAAGGCGAAAATACTATAGAATGGCATAACATTATACCTGATTTGTTTGAGGGCAGCAGTCCTATGGTTTTGCATTCTCATGAAATAGACATGCTAACACCGTTGGATGACAGTTACTTGTGGTCTACTAATGATGGCATAAAAAATTGGAGTGCTAGGTATGATAATTTTGCTGAAAAATAGGGCATTACACAATCTGATTTTCTATATCAGATCTTTGAAGGTGTGGAAAAGACACAAGAGAAGTGTAACATTTGGCTAGAAAGGGGAAGGAAAGCTAAGGTAATTGCTGGTCAAGCAAAACAGTATCTAGAAATGGTAAAAAGAATGAGGCAATTAGCTTTGTTTGATCATCATGGGCCAGCCATTGATGACATGCATATGTGTGGCAATGAAGATGGAGGTAATTCAGATTTGCAAGGTACATTGGTCCCTTTTGATAGGCTGGGTCAAACCATTG
>VDFB02015506.1:0-14153 GCA_007258455.2 Sequoia sempervirens | reverse complement strand
AAACTTCACAAAATACCTCACTAGTAGTCATGTCTTGAAGAAACCAAGTTAGCATACTATTTGTAGCCTAGAAAAATGGATCTTTGGACATTTTCACGCTCATTTGGGTCTTTCTTGTGGATGTTGGCCTAGGTTTTCCTTGATTTAATGTTGTAATGTAAATAACACATTCACACTAGGTGTTGGGCCCTTGTGAATTAATAATAATTTTATGATTCCTTGCAAAAGTGTTGTGAAGTTTTGTAACACACTTTCACACTTTTCTAGGATCTTATTATTATATTTCACCTAAATAACATCTTTTTATCATTTACCAAGCCTTATTTCAAAGTGTTATAAAGTGTTGTAACAAATTTTCACACTTTTCTAGGCTTGTCATTAATAATTTGACCTTTCTTATGCTTTAATTGGTCCCATTTTACATCTACGGGCCTTAAGTATATTTTTTAGAATAAACTTGATAAACATCATTTAAAATATCTAAATTCTAGAACCCACTTTAGATGCCTTCAGTGGGACCCATTCACCATTAGGGGTGAATGAGTCCCCTTTGGCTCAAAAATCAAAATGAATTCAAAATTATAGAGGTTTTTAATTTTCTAAGTTCTAAGGTTAGCCTATGATGTAGTATTGTCGGGAATCAAGGAATAATTGTGTATAAATATAAGGTTTTTCTACTCATTTCACCACCAATAATTCAATCAAAATCATTAATCAATCATTCAATCATTTTCAAGTCTACAACTATTGGAGCTATTACTTGCATATCTGCAGCATTCCACTTCAAGGGTTTGGTGAGTTGTAGAATTGCATGTTGTTTATTCATCATTATCTTTTTCATTTCATTTCATTTTTAAGGGTTTGATTACCAACAAGGGGTTTGACCAAGGAAATCCACTATTCTCTAAACCTACAACCATTTTCCCTCTCTTTGCATGTGATTTTGTAGTCCTAGGTTGTAGATTTTTCAAAGAGCAAGAATGGAAAAGTTGTCAACAAATTTATCAAAGCTATTCAAAGTTTTCAAAAACCTAAGAGAAGCTTGGAGAGCACCTACAGGTCAAGTTCTATAGTTTTAGACTTGGATCTAAACCAGTAGCAGAAGGGAAAATTGAAGGCTACAGTTTCCTAGTATGAATTTCTAGAAATACAGAGGTAGGTTGATTCACCATTAGTGGCAAATGAGTCCCACTACCTAGGCTAAAAATAGGAATTTTGTAGATCTAAGTTCCCAGTTTTCTGAAACATGTTCCGATAAAGTCTTACTGAAACTAGACTAATTCACCCAGCTTGGTGGTTGAGTCCTAGTTGGCATAAAAAAATAATTTTCCATAATTATAGAGCTCTATTCCATCCATCTCGAGTCTCTAGGTGCAAAATTTCAATTTCATAAGTTTCGGTTACAGTTTACTTGCATTTTTAGGGCTTTCTGCATATCACAGTGTGCTTTCAAACATTTTGTATTTCCTTAGTTTACATTTAGTAGTTAATCTCTTTTATCAGTTTTTAACATTTAGGACAATCCCATTTGATAGATTTCAATCACCTTTGCATTGGAATCTCAAGAGATTATTCTTGAGTGAGCCATTAAGATTTTTAGTACCTCTCTCCTTTTAGGTGCAAAACCCTAGAATTGCAAGAGACCCTCACATACTTCAAAATATTTGGTTCATTTTCATGAACCTACATTTAGAGCATCATATTTCTGATTTGGAGCACATTTACATCCTAGGAATATCTTGCATTTTCATTGCATTAGGTTTTGTATTGTTTAATTAGAATTCTAGGGTTTTCAAATTTGAATTAGTGAAAAGTTCATTTACCTTGCATTATTGCACTTCATTTAATTGAAAACCAGTAAACTTCTACATTTGCATCAAATATTTGCATCAGAAAACATAAAAAGCACAAAATTCATTTTAAAAAGATCTAAAAATTTTCAAAAAAATCATTATCTGGACTCATTCGCTACTCAGGGTGAATTAGTTCAGTTGCATATTTTGCACTGCATTTTATGTCATCTACTATTCATTTTCTAATTTTCTAATTTTTGTTGTTACATTTCTATTTTTGTTCCTAGACTTGCTATTTCATTCAATTTCTTGCATCTAGTTTAATTCCAATCATCTTTTGTTTGCATCATGGATATGTGTTTTAATAAGATTTGGATGCCAATAAAATCCTTAGTGGATGTGTCCAATTGTGCCTTTGTTACTAATCCTAATGACCTTGAACCCACTCCTGCTCCTTCAACTCCTAATGCATGTCCTCCTCGTGATGTTGACATCATTGGAGAAGATGATGAAAACATGAATAGGTTCCTAAACCATTTCCTTGACAGCCTTGAAGATAATACATCCTTTTGTCCATCCATGAAACAACAAGACGTTCCTACCATACCACCTCTTGAGATGTTTGGTTACAACCTAAAACAAAATTTGAACCTAAGTTCCATACACAAGGTGAACCTAGTTCCTCTAAATGAGCAAACACTCAACCATTCTATGATAACAAAGTAACAAACACTCCTATCAACCTCCGAGACACATATGGAAAAGGTTTCACTATGTTAAGCAAACAAGGATGTAACACAACAAGTGAACATGAAATACATAAAACTGGTGAAAATACCAAGGGGATAGGCTATCAAGGTCCCCATCATAATAGCAAGCCTCCCAAGGAATATCTAAGGCTTCGTGATGATGGCACAATGATCTTTGATTCTCCCCCTGATTTGAATATCCTTCTTCCTTGAGAGCAACCCTTAGCCGATAAGAATGATAAGGACGAAAGGATCCCTGTGGGTCCTCCTCCTTCAATTAGAGAAAAGGGTGAATCTAGCAAACACAAGATGCCTTACAAGTTACAAAAACTAAAGTTTCCTCTTCGCCCACCACCTGAAAGTGAAAGGAAATTACAAATACTTTTAAACAAAGAACACATAATATTACCACCTATGAATAGGTTGGTGATATATCCTAAAGATGCCAAAGTTCCACATTGTGCATATCATTATGTTCTTGGACATAGTAGTGATGAGTGTCATACATTGAAGGAAATATTGAGCAAGTATCACTTTGATGGTAATGATTGTTATCTAGTGATCATATAATATGCTCTTCTACTCCTTGTCATGAAATAGTTGTAGAATCTTCCATTCTCACTATTTCATAACCTTTCCCATCACCTCCCTCTACTCATTCTCCTCTCATACTTAGTGGAGGAAAGAAGTTGTTAGCCTTTTCCTAGTAATGCAATTGTCGTTGTCCCTTAAGCTTTGTTTTTCACCTTCCGCTTATACTAGCTAAGATTGGGAAGCAGATGATTTGCTAGACGGTTGACTTGCATTTTCCTTACTAGTCTTTTGCATTTTCTTTTTCTTTCATTATTTTTTTTGTGTGATTTCATGTGTGTAATATGATCCCCCATGATGTTTTTTTTTATGTTCTCTCTCTTTGTGGCATTCTTCTATTTGTACCTTCATTCCTCTCTATGTCATGTATCTCTTTCACTTTCTATCTTCTCGCTTTTGTTTTATGTCTTCCTTTTGGGGATGATGAAATGCATTGAGACATTCATGTCTATTTCATGTTGACCCAAAAGGATTTCTTTTTTATTTTTCATTTTTCTCTTTTCACTTTTTTTTTATGTCTTCCTTTTGGGGATGACGCAAGGCATTGAGACATTCATGTCTCTTTGATGTTGACCCAAAAGGATTTCTTTTTTATTTTTCCTTTTTCTCTTTTCACTTTTGTTTTATGTTTCCCTTTTGGGATGATGCAAGGTGTTGAGACACCCTATGTCTCTTTCCTGTAGACACAAAATGCTTTCTTTTACATTTCCGCCTTTTCATTTTCTCTTTTTGTTTTTTTCTTGTACTTTCCTTTTGGGGATGACACAAAGAATTGAGACACCCTATGTCTCTTCCATGTTGACCCAAAAGGATATTTTTCTTTGTTTTCGCTCTCTTTGTGTCATTCTTCTAGTTCTATGTGTATTTGGGGGATGATGACAATTCCAAACTCCTTATAAAACATTGTAGCAAAGAACATATTGACCCCAAATCCATAGATCACTTATGTGTTTGGTGTTTTCCATTTTGAGGGAAAACCCTTTCTTTTTCCTTCCTCTTGCTTGACATAGCTTTACTCAAAAATATATGGCTTGGCATAGGGCTTTCCAAGTTGGCTCTCATGTCTTCTTTCTTTTTTGCATTTTTCATTTGCTACTTTAAAGTAATTTCTCACAGTACAATGTTGGCAATTTCTTTAAAGTGGGGACATACATTGGCATTATTATTTTGCATTTTTCCTTTTTCTTGGTTCTTAGTGTAGCCTTCTTAATTCATATGTTGTGTTTGTCACTTTATGGATGACATTGGGTATGATGTCTTTCATGACTTTGATCTCTCCTAGCATATTACATTCCTCTTAGTGGCTTGATGTGATGCATTGCATCCCACAAGTTGAAAAATTAATATTCTTTGATCAGTCCTCTCTTGGAGACATTAGGCACATTTTTCCCTAAGTTAAAGACCTCGCATGAAATAAGCAAGAATCCTTTGAAAATTTCCAATTTTTCATTTTGCATTTGTTATATGGCCACCTTGCATAACACAGCTTGCATGCCTATGGTGTCATTGAATTTGTTCATGAGCTCCAAGCATATGAAGTTTTGCTTGTCTCATGAAGCTCAAAAAGTCATTTTCTTTTGTGGCACCTTATTAAAGTTATTAGGAGGTATAACATTGGTATGGTTGAGCGGGAAGCCTATTTTGAGGCATGACTTTCCCCATACCCACCTGCGTGTGTGTGAGTGCATACCAACCATGAGTGTGTGTTTATCACCTCTAAGGACTTCTCACCTAGCAGAAAACCATGAGTTTCGTTTCCTCAGAGTGAGTATGCACTTTTCAAAAAACAACCTAGATATGATGTACATCGAGATGGAAAAATTATTGAAACTTGATCTAATTCTCTCTTTTCTTTTTCTTTCTTTCTTTTCCCCCCTTTCATGTGTGTTCCTTTGTGCTTATGTTCAGTTTGCTATGGGATCTTGATCCTATGGGCTTGATCCCACCTCTTGATTTTTGTTGTCTAATCTTTCCATCATAGGTGCATTCAAATCCCTCTTGATGTGTGTGTTTGGCTACTTTAGTGTGAGTTTGAAGCAGGTTTACCCTCTCACTAAAGTGGGAACTAAATGTAGCATAGAAAAAAGGATTTTTGGACATTTTTGCGCTCATTTGGGTCTTTATTGTGCATGTTGTCATAGATTTACCTTGATTTAATGTTGTAATGTAAATAACACATTCACATTAGATCTTGGGCCCTTTTGAATTAATAAGAATTTTATGATGCCTTGCAAAAGTATTGTGAAGTGTTGTAACACACTTTCACACTTTTCTAGGATCTTATTATTATATTTCACCTAAATAACCTCTTTTTATCATTTACCAAGCCTTACTTCAAAGTGTTATAAAGTGTTGTAACAAACTTTCACATTTTTCTAGGCTTTTATCTAATAATTTTACCTTTCTTATGCTTTAATTGGACCCATTTTATGTCTCCAATCCTTACTTCAGTGTATTTTTGAGAATAAACCTGATAAACATCATTTTAAATATCTAAATTTTGGAACCAATTTTAAATTCCTTGAGTGGGACCCATTCTCCATTAGGATTCAATGAGTTCCCTTTGGCTCAAAAATTAAAATGAATTCAAAATTTTGGTGGGTTCTTATTTTCTAAGATCTAAGGTCAGCCTATCATGTAGTATTTTTAGGAATTAGGGCATAATTTTGTATAAATATAAGGGTTTTCTACTCATTTCACCCCCAATCATTCAATCAAATCATCAATCAATCATTCAAGCATTGTAATAATTTCAAACATTTTCAAGTCTACATCCATTGGAGCTATTACTTGCATATATGTAGCATTCCATTTCAAGGGTTTTGCGAGTTGTAGCATTGAATGTTGTTCATTCATCATTCTCTTTCCATATTTCATTTAATTTTCAAGGGTTTGATTATCAACAAGGGGTTTGAACAAGCAAAACCCTTATTCTCTAACCCTACAACAATTTTTCCATCTCTTTGCATGTGATTTTTTAGGTCTAGGTTGAAGATTTGTCAAAGAGAAAGATTGGAAAATTTGTCAAAAAATTTATCAAATCCATTCAAAGTTGTCAAAACCTCGAGAGAAGCTTGGAGAACACCTATAGGTCGAATTTTGCAGTTTCAGACCTAGATATGAACTAGGAGCAGAAGGGCAGATTGAAGGCTATTGTTTCCTATTCTAAATTTATAGAAATCCAAAGGTGGATTGATTCACCATTAGTTGCAAATGAGTCCCACTACCTAGGCTAAAAATAGGAATTTTGCAGATATGAGTTCCCAGTTGTCTAAAACCTATTCCAACAAAGTCTTCTTAAAACTGGACTAATTCACCCAACTTGGCGTATGAGTCCTAGCTAGCATCAACAATGAACTTTCTAGAATTCTAGAGCTCCATTCCATCCTTCTCTAGTATTCAGGTGTACACTTTCAATTTCATAAGTTTATGTTACAGTTTACTTGCATTTTTAGGTATTTCTTCATATCATAGTGTGCTTTCAAATATCTTCCATTTCCTTAGTTTACATTTAGGACAATCCCCTTTGATAGATTTTAGTCACCTTTGCATTGGAATCTCAAGGGCTTATTCTTGTGTGAGCCATTAAGATTTTTGGTACCTCTCTCCTTTTAGGTGGAAAACCCTAGAAGTGTAAGAGAGCCTCACTTAAAAATCTTTGGTTCACTATTTCTCACACATAAAACACTAGAAATCAAAGGAAGCCAAAAAAGCCAACATGTATCCCATTTCCTCAAGAATACCTCCCACTTGCACCTAACATTCCATAACATAGTAGTAATGAATATGATCTTGTTGAGAAACTTTGTAATAGTCTTGCTAATATCTCCTTATGGGATTTGATTCAAACATCACATGTCTATCATGGAATGCTTTAGAATTCTTTGCAAAAAAATTTGGTTCCTCCTAGTCTGCAACAAAATACTATAGCAATCTTAATTGAGGGTATGAATTTAGCTAATTTGGACATGGTCTTTCATCAAAGTGATTTACCCCCTTTGGAAACACAAAATTGAAATAATGCTTTGATGATAATGTCTATTATTAATAATTTTGGGATTAGGTAGTACAGTTATTGACAATGGTTTGAGGCTTAATGTCTATATTTTTAATCTTTTGGATAGAATTGGGGTACATAAGACAAAAAATCAACTAGTGGATTTTTCTATCCCTAGTTTTGATAATCTGGGAAGACAACCACTTGGTGTAATAATATTACTTGTCAAAGTTGGTAAGGTTGTGTTGCAAACTCCCATCCATGTCACTCATGATTTTTCATATAATCTTCTCTTGGGTAGACCATAGATTCAAGAGATTAATGGAGTTCCTTCAACACTTCATCGTTTAATGAAATACATATACAAAATATTTTACACGATAAAAGATGATCCTAAATCTATTTTTTTTTACAAACTAAAACAAGAATAGAGAGTCCTTCTAGAACATTCATCCCAACTTCAAAATTGGAACCTTTACAAATTGAATAAAAATATCAGTGTCTTTCATCCATGTCAAAGATATTAGATGATGATTGGGGATCATTAGATTTTACACCTACATTCATGGGAAATACAAGATTACACAATCAAAATCAATAAAATAAAAATAAGTTGCAAACATATCAACACAATCTATCACTGAATCATCAAAAACATCTACAACTTCTAGTATATAGGAAAACACAAATTACACATCTACATATGATGAAAGTGATTATGTAAAACCACCTTCTTCGAAAGAAATGGAAGCAATTTATGGAAGAGGTTATGAACTATTTAAACAATCTGGCTATAATTGAAAATAATGTGGTGTAAAAGATCAATGCATTCATGTCCCCGTAGAGGTCAATATGTAAGAAACAACAAAAGGTCTTGGCTATTATCCTTCAAAAATAATGAAAAATATCAAAAAGGCCTTCACTTAATCATAGTAGAGGCAAATAGCATCAGTTGTTGCTCCTTTCCATATGGTAGTTGTAGTGTCATAACATACTCACTACCATGCATGGGGGTATAATGTAGGCTTTGTACAATCATATTGCATTTAGCAAGGAGAAACACATCATAATCCATTTTGGGCTCATCTTTGTGCTTAAACATAGGGGGAAAGGGGTTAGATAGCCTTGTGTTAGGTGAATTCTTTCTAGCAAAGGATCCCTTTGTATCTCCTTAAAAAAATTGTTTAGCAAGTACACTAACATTTTAAGGGAGGGCTAATGGTCCTCTACTCATTTTTTGCATAAGAAATGGTCCCTTTTTAGTGATGATAGCATACATATCCTAGGAAGTGTGAGCTTCTCAATGCAAGTGTGGCCTTCTCATTCTATGTTGTGTGTCCTTTGTGGTGACATTGGCCTTGATGCCCTCTAAGAGTGTGATCTCTCTTAGCATATGACATTTCCCTTAGTGGTAATGCTATGGTTAATATTTCCTAATGATGAAAGCCACACCGCCCAAAACCCACACAAATCATAACAATAGATACCAACATAAAAGATGCAAAATAGAAAAATAAATCACTTTCAATTATTTTTATAAAATGAAATTATAGGTTCAAAACTTGCATGCTACAACCTCATGGGCTTGATTCATTACAACAAAATCAACTCATAAAACAAAATATACTATTCGGAGCCACAATTTGCACTAATGAAGCCACCTTGAACAACCCCCACTTAGTTCTTTTATCTTACCCAATAACCACCCTAGAATGTTCTAGAAATTGTAACTTTCCCTTTTTTTTTGGCTCCAAAAGTCTTATCGTTTGATTTCTTACCTAGGAAGATATTTTAATGAAATTTACTTTTTAGTGGGGTAGCTTCTCGGGGCAATAACTTTTGATCCAACTTTCAGATTTTTTAGTTGTAAGATATCATTGGAAAGCTTGTGAAGAGATCTACAACAATATTTTTCCAAATCTAAGAGATTAGAGATTTTGCACCTTGTTTCGGGGCTCCAAAGGGCCACAAATTTTAGTTTAAATGTCATTAGAGAAATTCCTTGGGATGAAAATTTAATATCCTCCAAACGGTACAAGATTTAGAGATGATTCTTTTGCCAAAAATATTATTTTATGATTTCACTCCTTGGGGTAAATTTTTCGTGTCGATACGACCTGAATAGGTTGACTTAATAAAAATAGTAGGTGACTATTTTTGGATGTTTCAAACTTCTAACTATCCTAAAGAATACATGAGTCATTATGGGCCCCAAGACAACTAAGGAAACTGCAAACAAATGAAAATGCAATATTTTTGGGTGATGCAAGATTGCCCTTACACCACTGGAAGCTCTTTCATCACATAAGGCATGAATTTCTATTCAACAACTTGTCCTCTCTTGGTGGTGATGTCATGTGTGATATTCCCTAAGTAGTGACCTTTCATATATTGAGAAAATCCCTTTGTTATTTTTTCAAATGACTTTTATGGTGGTATTGTTATAACACTCCTTGAGGTTTTGGCCTTATCTTGTCATAATTTATGCACCTTGAGTTTTTGCACCTTCTTTGGTTAGTTTTTCATTTTTTTAACCTTTTTTCACACACGTTTGACTTAGTGGTCTATAACTAACATTGGCATTTTTTATTCTTCACTTTGTTCATGTGCATTAAACTTAGTGTTCATTGGCATGACATCTTGATCATTTTTTGGCACCTTATCAGGGTTATCAAGGAATATAACTCTTGGCATGGTTGTTAATGGGTACACAACTAGTGAATATCAAAATTCACTATACATTATGTGTTTCTCATTTTTCTATGTTGTCTTTGGGCCTCACCTAGTGAATATCATACTTCATCAGCCTATGTTGCCTTCAATTTTTGATTCACTTAGAAAATATCAGACTTTTCTATTATGTGACTTATTAATGCCTTAACATGGCTACTGAGAATAGAAAACCTTTCTTGTTAGTATATCTATGTGTTGTATGAGTTTCTAGCATAACACAACTTTCTATCCATGTGAAACCCATCATATTGCATGGACACCTAGCATAATGTAGCTTGCTAGCTAGTAGATCCATGTGCCTCATGAGCCATTTGAAATAACACAACTTGCTAATCCTCATAGGAGCATTCCTTTATTCAATGGATGACGTTTGGTATTTGAGACAATTTAAGACTAAGGTCTCTTTACCTTACTGCCTCAAATCCTTTTAGTACTAACTTTTTTTTATTATGTGTCTTTTTTCTGTTTTCTTCATATTTTCATCATTTTTAAATCGTGTATGTTTATTTCATTTATATCTATATGTTATGCTATGTCATGTATTTTCATTTTGTATGTTTCATGTTTTCTGACATATGTTTGTGTATGTTGTCTTGCTACATTTCATACATGTGCGAGTTCCTTTTTTCTTATGTTGTATTTCCATGGGATCTTAGATCACGGGGGCTTTTACTCCCCCCTCGATCCTTTGTCATCCTGTCTCTTCAACATTTGGACAATCAAAACCCTCTCGACATAGGTTTTCTACTTTTGTGTGATTCTGAGCATAAGTTCAAACTCTTAATAAAGTGGGGGATAAATGTATTATAAAAAAATGTCACCCTTGATGATTTCACTCAATTTTTTTCTCCCCTTAATTTACTAGACCTAATTGAATCCCTAATTTTCCAAATTATGTATTTTATGATCTATTTTTAACAATTACCAGTTGATAAATTGTAAGCATGAAATAAATGCATTCTTCTAGTACTTTTCCCCCAACACCTTATATTCTAGAAAATCAAGGACAAAGATTCCCTATGGTGATAGTGTCTCCCTATTTTTCCTGCTCTCAAATTTGAATGTCAGTGTCAGTATTTTATCATTTCAAATTCAATTTGTAAATGTTTTCTATTTGGATCTAATTTATGAGAAATTGAATAAATGCCTATAAATGTTATAAATCAAGGTGAAATTTGTAGCAATATGAACTTAAATAAGTGGTTACAAATCTGAAATTATATATTCAAGATTACCATTAAGTTATTATGTGATTAAAAGTTCAAAACATAAAAGAAAATCAGTAATACCACAAGTTGAGAAACACAAGTGACACAAGATATACATGGAGAAAACCTTGTGGGAAAAAAATTCACACCAAATAGATCCAATTTTTGTATTAATATTCAAATGAGATACAACAATACAACACTCCTCTTTGAATTTCATTAGCACTCTGTTACTCTAAAAACTTGCAAAAAAAACTCTAAAAACCACCATCTCAATGCTCCAATATATAGAAGTTTATAGGAGAGAATACCACAAATGGTATCCCAAAGAAATAAGAAAACCCACCTAGAAAACCCATTCCCCCCTTAGTGGACAACCCATCAATATGGTGAAAATTATTAAATGATCACATGGCCTTCACATGGGCACCTAACCCATAACCAAAAAAAATTGGTCAATAACGAGTGCTCCATAAATCTCTAACAACTCCAATGAATTCATGAAATAATATGAACCAACATGCAAAATTTGGCATGAAACCATGAAAACATGCAAGGACATACATTACAAAGTGGTCCCCACCTAGAAGTTGATGCCAAAAGGGAATATGCTTATGGGATGCCCTATAACAATCACTATAGTGGCTCTACCTCTTAGAATGAAATTACAATTTTTCATAGGAAAATAAACACTAAATTTTTTTTTTCCTCATGTCATCTACAATACTTTCCAAAGAATTTGGATACACACAATTATCAACTTAGGATAGACATTATAATTTCACATATCCTAACATTCTCCCACTTGATGTTATTAATGAAACATAAGAAAATGTTGTGTTATCAATAATGATGGAAAAGGGGGGTATGATGCACCTACACTTTCCTTATTTCATTAGGAAAAAGAGATCCCCTAGGGAAAGATTGAATTTTAACCCTTAGGTGAGTCAACCATTGTGGAGATCTTGTTGTTTTCCTTATGGTCTAGGATGGTGTAAATTAGCTTGAAATGAACTTTTGGGAGATGAATGAAAAATACAAAATGAATGCAATTATGTAATGTAACACATGAAACCTCTAAACCTTAATCTAATAAAATCCACAAAGAAATTATAGATTTGAGAAGGGCTTATTTTTTGCAACTATCACAAAAAGGTTGTGTGGAGTGTCCTCCTTGGACACATCTTCCCAAGTGTGAATGGGTCATGCTATATGGATTGAAAATTACTTTCATAATCCTTTGGTCCTTGGTCTACACTCCTGATTCCTCTGGGTTTCATAGTCAAAATTTGAGAATTTATAAGTTCTAAAAGTGAGTTTTCGTGGCTTGATGAAAATGTTGACAACTTTTACAACTTTGAAAACTTTTGTAATTTTTCTGTTTTGATAGATATTCAATCATTCTTCAACCTTATAATTGCAAAACACACAAGAGGGAAATTTTTTTTCCTTTCGGTGAATGGGGATTTGACTTGGTCAAACCCTGTTTTGGTAATTAAAACTTGAATTAAAACAATGAAACATGAAAGGAATGATGAATGAACAAGTTCTATGTTGCAACTCACCAAACCCTTGGTTTGAAACCCTTGAAGGACTAAAACTTACTAGATCTCTCCAAGGTATTCATCTTGCATGAAATGGCTTGATTGATGATATGATATTGATGCTTAAATCTTAATTTAAAACTTGAAACCTAAATCACAATGTTAGCTCCAAAAACATGCATGATGCATGAAAACTTTGACATGATGCTTGAGATCTTGAATGCTGCAATAAATGATTCAAAAATATTCTCTTGAATACCTTTGACAATAATCATAGTTTTAGGAATTGATCTCTTGAAAATCTAGCTTGCTTCTAGGATTTGAATTAAAAAAAAAAAGACTTTTCTTTTATAGGTAATTTTCTAATTTCCTAAAAATTAAATATTACAATTTGATATTTGAATTTGAATTTGGGATCATAAAAAGACCATCAAAAAAATACTTAAAATTTGAAATTACCAAGGTATGTGCAGGATCATGATAGGCCAAACAAGCCCTTAAGTGGCAATGAAAATTCAGAACAATTAGAGTTAGGAAACTTGACGTAAAAATTTGAATAAGTTATCTATATTATTTCAAAAACATGTAAGAATAGATTCTATGGGAAATTGAATTTATTTTCTAAACTACTAGGTTTTTTTTTTAAAAACAAAATCTATTTGGTGAAAATTTAAAATTTCAATGCAGTATTACTTAAATTTCAGGAAAAAATTAAGAAGTAGGCGTCTGTCTGACCACCCTAACCATAATAAAATGATAATATTTTTTTATGAGATTTTAGATGTAAGTAGAGGACTCATGTCCGGATGTGACGCATATTATTTTGTAATTTTTTTCCATGTAAATAATTAATTATAAAATTTTTATTACAACTTTTTAAAAATATAAAAACTCGTATGTCTGACCCCCTTAACTTGGTCAAAATTTCATGAAATTCATTTTTTTTTCTTAATCCTATAGTATGTAAAGCATAGAATGTGATGCATGTTTTGGATTCAAAAAATATGATACCATTTGAAAGTTATAAATTTTTTACAATTAGCCTATCAATCAGGACTTTAGTCATAATTCTAATAGAAAATAAATAATAATAATCTATTAAATTCAAAATAAAACATAATTTATATTGGAAAAAAGTTGAGAATCTCCTCTACAAACCCTTTTCATTTTATCAATTTTGGCTAAAAATAAAGTTGTCAGCCACATGGGCGAAGTAAGGAAAAACAAAGTAAGCTGTTAAACACGCTTTTTGTGTTGACTTTTTAGGATTGGTATCTCCTAATCAAATACCAAAGCAAACCCAAGCCTATTCCCTAAGCAATGAATTTTGTGTCAGACATATCGGATATCGGATTTAAATCAGATATCCGATTTGAATCGGATATCCGATCTGTTTACATAGCATTTCAAAAATGTCAAGACTTTATAACATATGCAATATATCTCATTTGTAGTTTATAGTTTATTTTAATATATTTAGTTTAGAATATACGATTTGGTTTATATATGATTTTTAAATAGTTTATAGTTTATAGTTT
>VDFB02015505.1:58122-123687 GCA_007258455.2 Sequoia sempervirens | reverse complement strand
TAAGGCTATGAGGTGTGTGATGAGCGGCTAAGATTTAACCATGTTGATGCTTGTGGGCTATCAATCTCAAATGTACTGGGTGTTGGGTATGATGCAAATGGACTGTACCCCTCCATGGAAAGGACACATGTCATATAATCGTAGACCTCACACACCTTTTGGATGTCACTCTTCAACTCTTGTGCGATGTGATGGATGGATAGGATTTCACCAACAGATCTGACACACCATATTTCTCCACATGTTAATAAAGGTTAACTTAAAATGGGGGCCCGACTAGGTTGACGGGTTTTGACCCTCAAGGGTTATACTTTCCTAAGGAAAGTTTCATAAATTTTTTTTCAATTCAACCTTAGGCATTAATGAAATGAAAATTCAAACTAGGCAACTAGAAAACCTAAGCGAAGGGGGATGATAAAAGGAAACTTGTGACGGTGTAAAATATGACTTGATCAATCAGCGACTAGGTAGAGTAGGTCAATAGGAAATTAAAATGTTCAAGGATTTAAATGTAAGGGACCTAGAAGCAAGGTTACAGAGCTAAAACCCTAGACCCTATCCACAGGTATACATGTGACATGCCAATACCAAGCACAAAATGGGCCTAAAATTTTGAAAGTTTAGGAGCTCTATCATACGTGAAGGAAGATGATAATGAGTTTACAAACTTAGGAGTAAACAAAGACTATTAAGCTAGATTGCTCACAAATATTAATGTTAATTAACCAATTCAATTGAAAAATGATTATTTTGCAAGAAAAATCTAAACTAGAAGATATGATTAGAGATCTAAGAAAGACTATGCCTAATTTTGGTTTCTGGTGGATGAGTTATTTTCTATTATTTATGAAGTTGTTGTTTGCTCTAAAACTAAAAGGATGTGATTCTAGAAGTCCAAAGTGATAGGATGATATGATATGTGTGGGAATATTTGATATATTGTTTTGGATGAACGGTTATGATTATAGATCTATTTATTACAAGTCTTGGGTCCTACAATGATTGACTATTGAATTATGGAATCTAGAATATTAGGGATTCTAGAAGATTAATTTGATAGTCAAAATCATCACTTTATATTTCAAAAGAATCAATTTAACTTATCAAAAGTATTCTATTGCCCCTATCAGATGGACTAGTTATGGAAATAGCATTAGGATTTTTTAAATATGTCAAAAGTGGTGGTTTGTAGCAAAAGAATCATTGTGTAAAATTTAGGGTCAAGGATTAATTTTTTGGTTAAAATCATTGATATGCTTTGGAAAAAGTTTACTATTATAGTCAAAAGCACTACTAAATTGAAAATGCATTAATATGATAGCAAAATTCTCATTGTAACACATAGGTGAGATTCTATAAGTTAAACCTAAAATATGTCAATGTGTGGTTTTAGACTTATTTGACTATTTAGAGGATTGATTTAGGTTTGTATTTAAATTGGAAAGAGATATAAAACAAAAAATAATAGCATGTAGAACTAACTCTAAGGTACAAAGTAAGATAATTTTGTGAGTCTTCTCGAAGAAAATCCACTATACATATGGCTATAATGAATCTTGAGAAGAAAACACTTCAAGTAGCACAACTTAATTAATAGTAATAGGTATAATGAATTAGTGGAGGCTCACCCACTAAAGTGGAATACCTACAAATGAGAGGGTAAGTAGGGTATGATAAGGTCATGTACCACCTTACCACTCCTTTTGTTTGAAAATATTGGTCCTAAAAGGAATTATGTCACCTCAACAAGAGAAGAGTAGATCATGAGTAACTTTTGGCATGATACTGTACCCTATACCAAAATAATCCAATGGTTAATTCAAAATTAAAAGGATTTTACAAACAAGGTTCATAGTGTTTCTATGAATAGTGAGCTTTTTTGAGGATGACCAAGTTAAGGGGGTCTCCCCTCTTCTCATCACATATACACATCTTACCAGATTGAGGGTTGCAAAACTTGGCTTAGATGAAGCTGGCTACACCTTTGGGTACAACTTTCATTCTTCCCCCTTTTATATACATCGTTAGTAAACATGGTTGAGGTCAACCTTTAGGTGATGAAATCCCCAAGTAGGCCTTCTACTGAATTAAATGGAGATACTAGTGTTTCTAATTCTCAAGCTTATAGGTAGCACAAGAGAAGAACATACTTTACTAGTATTCCTCAAGTGTATAAAACATGTACAAGCTAGTTGTTTTTTGATCTCAAAGATCACATGTAGTGCAAGGAGAGAGCATACACACCAATAGTCTACTAAATACATCAAGAAACTCATTAATTAAAACCTAAATTCAAATGTGAGTCTATTTTAAAGAAATTAAAAACATAAAAACCCCACAAAAATATTTATTAGTAGTTTCAAGATTTATTATATACTCCCAATATAGGTCAAGGCTACACAAATATATTAGTCTTGAAAGATCAATCAAATGTTAGGATTAGGGTAAATTTTTAAATGAAAAAAAAATGTACCATTGTAATAATAAAAAGAGTCACTATAAATAATATCAAAAGCATTGATTCACCTCTAAAGTATTGCTATAATTATACAGGAGTGTCAAGTTCTATTAGAAGCATCAAGTCATATCAGAAGAATTGTTGTAATTCTCAAAAGTATCACTCTAACCTAAATCACAGAAAACCAAAATCGTTAGTCTATCAAAAGCATAAAAATACTTCATAAGCATCACTGTGTAGGTCAATAGTGGTGATCTATGTCAAGTGTGCCAATCTATAAAAACAAAAGTGTTGATCTACTTCAAATGTGTCATTCTATAACCTTTAACTTATTAAAAACTATAATTAATGCCAAATTTGGGATGTGGATCCATCAGGAATGCAAAGATGTATAATGGGAACAGTGGGAAATAAATTAGAAAACAACTTAAGAAAATAGGGTTAGAAAGAACTAAACACCTAAAATCAAGAGATCAATTAAATCCATTAACCAATGAAGTTGAATGTAAATCTTTTAAAAAATAAAACCCAAATCAAGAATAAAATTCAAATTAAGATCTAATAAAGATATAAAAGTGTGCAAAACTAATACTTCATTGTTGAATTATGCTCATTGGATATGTGGATTGCTCAATTATGTATAACCCATGTTGCAAAAGCTTGTTGACAAAGATTTTGATTCAGAATGATAGCTCAAAATTCTCAATTGAATTATTAATTATGATGATCAATGCCCTCAAAATATTATGAATGCATTCAAATGAAGGAGAATGTTTATTTTATAGATTTCATGAAAATTTGATCAGTGGTGGATATTAAAGGAAAAAGATGAAGGGTGAAGATTAAATCAAGAGATCAATGGTCAAGATTGACTGAGAGATTTAGTTAATTGAAGATGATCCCCTAATTTAAGGAATACATTTTAGGATATTTTATGGAGGGATGATATTTTAAAAAATATTCTATTTTTGAAACTAGAATATACCATGTGCAAGTTGGAGGAAAATTAGTTAGTTCAATAATTAAGAAATTATTTAATTGTGAGATGAGAGGAAATTAAGATATTTTAATTAAATAATTAAAAATTATTTAATTAGGTGGATTTGGAGAAAAATAGTTATTAATTAAATCATAAAAAATATTTAATCAATGTAGAAGGGGGAAAATTTAAAATTAATTAAATAACTCAAAGTTATTAGAATTAGAGGAAAAATGATGAAAAAATGGCGAGTTATTCAAATAACTCAAAGTTATTAGAATTGGAGGAAAAATGATGAAAAAATGGCGAGTTAATCAAATAATATTAATTATTGAATTAATAGAAGAAAATTTTCAATTTAATCAAATAATTAAAAATTATTTAATTAAAAATGATAAATTAGGGAATAATGAGGAAAATGATGGAAAATGTAGAATTAGGAATGTGTGATGCGTTCAGATAATTTTGGGTCTACACAATCAAGCACAAGTAAAGATCAATTAAATGAGTTGATCAAGTGAAGTGGATCAAATTAAGAAATGTCAAATAGAAATTATAATCATGGCATAAATAGTAATAAATAAAGAGAGAGTCTCGCTAGGTTTGTGAGCATGTAATGTGTTCTAATTGATACTAATAGTGAGATACATGTACCTTGAAATTTAGAAATTCCCTATACAATCATGTGTATGGATGTGAATCACATTATTCTTCTCTAATATAGATATTGATTTGAATTTAGTAGTCTAGATCTAGTTTATGGTTGTAGTTTTGTTGTATGCCCTTGAAGTCAATATTTAATGATGTATATATTCTAGCTCATGAAATCTTAGAAATTAAATAGCTATAAACTTATATCCTCTTTCACACCCTTAGTTTTTGTATAAATTTGAGGTATTTAAATATATCTTGACATGGAGCATGCTTCAAATATGCACAATAATTTTAGAATGATTGTTAGATGATTTATATGTAGTAAGATGAGTGTGTGCTAAAATATGACAGATTCAAATGAAATGATTAGTTTTTTAGTATTATTATATTGAATGTTTCTTTAATTTCATATGATGTGTTTTCTCTCTATTGTGCAAAAACTTAGAAATTGATGTCTTTTTATACATGAACATAACACCAAATTGTGAAGATTAGGTTGGATTGTTGTCCAAAAGGAAGGATTCTAGATTATGTTTATGATAAAATGACTTAAATTTTAATTTTAATTTATACTCAAAGATCAAGATGGTGGTTATGATGATGGTCTAAATTAGATAGTTAGGTTCGATTACTATAAAAAATGATAGATTTTAGCTTATGTTTGGATTAGTGATAGGAATCAAATAAATATGCCAATTCAATAAAGATTGCATAAGCTTCAGGTTAAGTGCAAGCAAAGTTTTGGTAATTTATGAAAAAAAAGTGTCATTATCATTATATAAATATATCAATACAATAATCTAATATAAATAGAAAATTAAATGAGAGAATAATTCAAAGATTCCTTTTCACCACTACAATATTACAATCAAAACATATAATAGTTTAATATCCCATTTTTTATTTTCAATAATTTAACTATCATTCTATATTTTTTATATTATATTGTAATAATTTAAAGCATTTTAAAAATAACTCATTTTCAAAGAAAACTATAAAAAATTCTGTGTACCAAGATAATTTAATATAAAATTTGATTTTACCAACATTTTGATTTATCAAAATTTATCATTCCAATGTGTAAGGCAAACTGTAATTTCTCTTTCATATTTCATTATTTATTCACTAACCTATATAATGTACACTGTTTGAGTCAAGGACTATATTTGTTTGAGTCTACTTGTAGTTTAATGGAGATCCTAGACTTCATGTTCTAATCTGATTGTACCACTCAGTTTCAATATCAACATTGTACTTTTATTATTTGTATATTAATTTTAAGGAATATACAGTTAGAAAGAAATGATGCATTCACGTGAGCCTTTCTTAAAAGAACTGCCTAAATATTCACTTATATTTAGGTGTACCATCTGAAATGTATTGCTTTTTGATTTAGATATAGTCTCATTCTCATGATAATCTTCATATTTATATGAAGTGTAAGTAATCTATTGGATCTTGGAATTCTTTTTAAAGGAATATATTTTTCATTTGACGAGGGGAATTTTGAGAAAATAATTTGAATTGATCAGTGAATACTGTCAACTATCGCTCTGAAAAGATAAAATTAGGAAAGACATGACTTTGATAAAGTACATTTAATGATTTCTTAACAAGTTGGCTCAATAGCTTAAAGTCGTTTGGAGATGACTTCCCTAGCAGACTTTTTAGGACAAAAATATTTTAAAAATTTGAAAATTGGGTGATCAGCATTTTAGGGTTACAGCGAGATTCTAGTTAATGAAAGGTCTTAAGTCCGAGTTCTAACTAATGTAATAAACATGTGTATTACAAACGATCTATGTTGATCTCTATAGACCGAGAGCATAGATTTTGATTACTTTAAACATTTGCTGTGATTATTTGATTCTACCGAGGCTGATGTTGCCGTACATTTTAGGTTTCACATTCTTAGACCTAATTTACGATTTGAAGCTTTGATCGGCCACAGATTTTTTCCAACATTCTTTTTTACTGTAACACTAGATTCGAGAAGTTTTTTTTTCTAAATATCCTGTAGCTTTTCCCTGTGAGCAAATACCTAATTGTACTCTTCCTCGCATTTATAATAGTTGCTTAAAATCTCTACGTAGGTCGCTCCCACCACGTATTCTTAGCTCACTTTATACCATATTATTTTTATTTATTGTACCCATGTCGACAAATCTCACTGTCCAATCCTTTTTCGCTCTTGTTTTGGTACTGAGTAATTAAGATAAAAGCATGGATTTGTTTTCCGTTTCAAATTCTTCAAGCGAGAGAGACATGATCATCATGTAAAGTGTTGCTGGAAAGAACAAAAATTATTGTAATTAAATAATGAAAATAGAATTTTGTAATAGTGTCTATTTTATAAATAATTGAAAATTTTTAGAAAAAACCATTGCACATGAAAATAGAAAGTAGGATTTTGTTTTTTTCTTTCACGGATTTGCTGACCACCTATATATGTGCTGCCATTGTAGAGTTACGTCTATCAACCTAAATAAAGAATAGAAATAAAGAAAAAACTTATTTTTAAAAAAGATAAAGGAATACAACAATAAAAGCAATTAAAACAATAAAATAAAGCTGATTGTTTAAGTTTGACAAGTGTTGTTTTCTTGAAGATATTATCTATATGTTGTTGCTTTAACAGAAAAATAAATGTAATGAATTATAATTGAATAGAAGTAACTACGTGAAGATTGTAATTAGTTTCTTGAGCAATAAGAATATTGATACATTATCTTGTGGATGTTTCCTTGACATATTGTCAAGGTTTTACCATGTAAATCTATGTCTTGTCTATTATTCTGTTATTCAATTTATTTTTTTCGTTATTTCTTTGCAACTAACTTGTGCTGTAATATTATTTAAGTTTGTGGGTTTTATGTTTCTGTTTCCACAACAAGTGGTATCAAAGTAGTTATTTTGCAATGTCTATGTTAGAATTTGGTGTTTATTTTATAGGATAAAATGGTGAAGGTTTCAAATGCAAGGTTTGGGGTGAAGAAATTCAATAGGAAGAATAACTTTGAGCTATGGAAGTTCAAGATGTGTGATTTTTTAGTGCAACAAGGATTACACAAAGCATTGGTTGGGAAGTAAAAGAAATCTTCAAATATGATTGATGAGGATTGGGAAGATCTAGATACAAGAGCTCTTAGCACAATTTGGTTGTGTTTAGTGGTGGAACCCTCAAATTTTTCATGTTCCACTAGTCCAATGTCCTAACTTGTGTTGCTTCTTGGTTTGAAATGCTACAAGGGTTTAGGGTTTTACGCTATTGTGTGAGTTTTATTTAGTATTTTTTCCCTTCCCTGTAACCCTTATTCCTTTGATCTAATTTTTTATTAACTTGTTGCTAAGGTTCCCGATTGTTTAAGTTATGTCTTGAGCCTCTGTACCTATGTGATTATTGACCCCTTTTTCTTAGGTTTCTCATTTACCCCGTCATGTGGTATTTTCCTATTATTTTGGTTCGAGATTTTAATATTTTATAAAGTTGGAGTGTAAAAATATTTTTTCTTTGTATCCTTAGTCGAGTGTGGTCTTAAGTCCTTTTAAGTCCTTCCTCGTCCTACCTAGGTTACCCTCTTTTATGAATGCCATTTAAAGCATGTGCTCAAATACCACCACTTAAAGTCTTTGTATCACTCATCATTGAAACCTTGTTACAATTTGATTTCATTTCCATGATGAGTGATGGACCCGATACGTTTACATCACATATCGCTAAAATCTTTTTTCCTTCTACTTCTGCGACACACGATAGCCTTTGCATCATGTTGGCTCTTCATATCACATAAGGCTTTCTACCACTTAATTCATTGGAGTGATGAGCGATGAGAGATAAGCCACGAGGGGTTATGATTGTCCCATGTGTTAACATCTTGTGCCATTACTCATATTTCCTATCACTAAAAGCCTTTTCATCTCCAATAAACTGTAGTGATGAGTGATGGATGGATGTAAGCTTCTTTGCATCACTGGAGGTATTCACATTGTCGAAGTATGAGCATAGTTTTAAAGTATTATGATGATGAGTGATTAACAATGGGAGAATATTCTAGTAAATATTCTCTCCATCAGAGCCACTCTTCGCATCACTCTTTCATTTGGTCAAGTGATCAATGTTAGAGTGATGAGTGATGGTTACAAGAAGACTATTAAGGAATGTGGAGTGGCCATGTGGAATTTTTTAATTCTCACTTCTCATTGGTTGACTAATGAGAATCAAGAGTTTAAAGCAGGAATTGAAAGTAGAGAAAGATAATGTTAAAAGGTCCGAGGAAACTACAAAGGTGGCCACAAACATTTTTGATGACATTCTAAAGCATAGAGTTTCCAAGTTAGTACATAGGTTTGACAATGTCTGGGATGTTCATAAAAATATTCATGAGGCTCACAAGAGATATGTGCAGGTTCAAAATTCTTTTTGAAACGATTGGAGCAAGTGCAGTGCTAGGGTTGGAGCACTTAAAGAAATGATACCTAATATGCAAGAGGATCCTGAGGCTCCAACCAACATTCCTAATTTGGTAAAGGAAGTTGATTTGTTAAGTGAAATCTTAGCATTTCATGGTAAGTTGGGTAGGCAGTTGCAAAATAAATTGAAAATGTATAGAGACATGGAGAGGCAAGGCATGCTAAAAATATTGAATGATGAATGCGAATTAAAGGATTTTGCTAATTGGAAGGATGAGTTGGGATGTCTTCTCCCACAGTTTCAGAGAGAAATTGGTCTCCCAAATTATACCATGTTGAATGCTTTTGTTGATAACATGACAAGAATTAAGGTGCGTCTAGATGCATTTGTCAAATAGGCCCGAATATTGATGGATGTTAGGTACAATTAGCAAAAAACTAAGTGCATAAGTTACTAGATATGCAATGGCCTACTGAAGAGGAATAAAATACATGTCTTGAAAACTTTACATATTAAGGCTTTGATAAAGTATTGTAAAAATTATATCCTCTTAGTCAAGTGATGACAAGATGCGCTGATGTGGACATGGTTTGTGCTTTTTTATTTCTTTTATGTTTTAAGTTTTGCTATCTTGGTGGGCACATGCAATACAACTTTTCTCATGGAAAAGATGCTTTTCTCATAGTTGGTGCTACTGCAATCATGAAAGATGCCCGTTGGAGGGTAGGAAGTATCTTCTCCAGCAATATGAAAAGGAAATTTTCCTTATAAGATTTTCCCCCTTTTAGAAATGAAAATGTAACTGATTTAGGGATGTTTTGAAATGAATCAAAATCTAAGTCAAATGTAAATGTGACTAAATGCACAATTTGTCCTAAAGCTTGTTTGCTCCCTTGTTCTTATAAAAGGGAATTCAAGGCCAATTTCATGAGTCTTTGGTTGATAGAGCTTTTGAAACTCATGTAAAGGATTTTTGAATTACAAGAACAAGGAAATAGAATTAGTGTTGAGTCTTAGTTTTGAATTTTGAGTCTATAATAGGCATAATGGTCCTACAAAAGTAATAGTATTTGAATGAGTAGTGCAAATTCTGAAGCAGATTCTCTCCTTTTGTATCTTGTCATATGAATTATTAATAAAATGATCAAGGATCCTTTGATTAGTTTTCAATCATTTTGGTTGAGTGTATTATTCTTTCTTTGCTTTAATTCAAGGAATTAATTAAAATGCTCTAATGAAATCATGGGTTCATATGATTAGGTATAAGAATTTGATAAGTAGTTTTTGTTTTAGGATATTTTGAATTGTTTTATTGTAATGCAACATAATAATAGTCTAGAAATACTAAATTTGGTTGCTCTTCTATCACATTTTATTCTAAATTTGAATCTATTACCCATCAGTAAAGCACTATTCTATTACTTTGGTTAACTTTGAAGTCATTGAGCATATCTTGCCTTTCAAAGAACAAATTCTTGAAGAATATCTTTCATACACCTTCAATTTTTTTAAATTTTTATGTGAGGTCATCCATTCTCTGCTTTAGATGATTATTTGTTAGAGAATTTTCCAGTTTCTTGAAGGATTTCATCTAATTTGTAGTCATATGGGAATATATCCATTATTTGCAGTGTATATGGTAATTTGGCACAAGAGTATCATTATGTACATTGTAGGGATCACCCTGCTAGGTCTTGTAGAGACTAAAGTTTAGAGGGAAAGCCTAGCAAGATTTCACCTAGTCGTTGGTCAATCCTCATAGTTGTTAATCATTGAATTATGAAAAAAAATAGAGAATTGATGAGACCAAGTTTGGTTCATTAAAAAAAACCAACAGATTGGTGACTCCACTAGGGACAATGCTAGTCTAATGTCTCTAGGTCAGATTTGGTACAGTCGGAGTAAATTATTTTCATTGTTCTTCATTGTTTGGAGAACAATTTAGGTAAATCCTCATAAATAGTTGATGTCTAGTTTTATGCATCACAATCTAGTTCCATTTTCCATTTCCTATTAGGTTATGTTCAAAGTCTTCTCTAAAATTGTGAGTACTTCTCCAAAGTGATATATTTTCATTTCTGCATATTGTGGGTGGCAAATATGGATTCTCTTGTGCTAGTGCAAAGTTAGAATTCCAAAGAAAGAGCGAGAAGCAGAATTGTGAGAAGAAGTCTAAAGCCATGAAAGGAACTAGGAACTCTATGAAGAAGAATCCTAAGCAAAATCTAGAATCTGAGCTGCCAAAGAGTAAGAAGTCATCTTGGAAACTCAAGAATGTTGAATCAAGTAAATCTATTGAAAATCTTGCTAGTGCATCTCCTAATTTAAATGAAAATGCTCATGAAGAGGCATATGAATTTGGTGTGCCTAATACAAATGAGGAAGGTTTTCGCATTAATGAAATCCTTGATACTCACCTCGAACTGTCAAAGGAAGAAGAGAGGTGGGAATTCTAGGAAAAGGAAAATGAATTTCCATCCAGAGGGGAAACTCTTGGGAGTAGATCTATTTTTAATGATGATAAATTCAATCCAAGAGATAGATCCCCTAGTAAAGCCTCACAGCTTTCCTTTGAGAGAGCCATTGATTCTCACCTTTTATACTTCTAAATCTAGTGAGCCTTAGGATGTCTTGGAAGATGAAGTTGATATAAAGAAGGATATCCAAGCCTTGCAATAATAAGAGAATAGAATCAAAGAGGAGGAGGATAGATTTAGGGAAGAAGAATTGAGACAAGCAAAGTAAAGGGAGGAGAAAATATGGAAAAAAATGTTAGATAGAGATTCCCTAAGGGAGATTGTAGAAAAAAGGAGACAAACAATGAAGGGACAATCAACTCCTAAAGATCCTCCTAAATCTATTGCTAAGACAATCCCTGATCCTCCTAAGGTAACCATTCTTATGGGAACCTCTGCTGCAAGCACTTATACTTCTTTTGTTATAGCAACTAAAGTCACAGATCCCTTTGCTACTATTAAGAAATCTTAGCCTATAGATCATGGAAAGAAACCTATAGGCTAAGCTAAGAAAATTACCCCAAATTACAAATACAAATACTTCATCTACTAATATTTCCACCAAATATGCTAAAACCAAATCCATTCCATCAAATGCACCTCATGATCTTGAAATATTAAGGTTGCAACTAGCTAATGAGAAGTTGCAGCAAGAACTGAGTAAAATGGAAGTTGAAGCTTCAAATATAGAAATAACATGAAATATTGCTTTACCCAAAAATGCTATTCCTAACCTTGGAGCTTCAAGCTTTGTTCATACTGACTCTGATCCCAAATTCCACAAATAAATTAGGTGAAAAAGACCTCTGGTGGAGGTGGTGCTGGAGGTTAGGGTGGTGGAGGTGGAGGAAACAATCACAATAAGAATACACACTATAGACGTGGAGAGGGAAGTGATAGTGGTGGTGGATGTGGAAATGGTAAAGCGAACAAGAAATTTGGTGACCAAGATGATAATGAACCCCATAATGACCAAAGAGATCGGTTCACCAGGAGGCCAATGCAAGTGGATAGGTACCAACAATTGTTCTTTGCTAAGATTCCTAGTTATCCAAATCAATTCCCTGAGGATATTAGGCCTTCCTTGGTTAAGTTCTCTGGCAATAATGCAATAAGTGGTGAGGAAAATATCAAATCATTTTCCAACATAATGGATGATTTTGAGGTGGAAGCTGAGGATGTGATGATGAATCTTTTCATGCAATCACTCACTGAAGATACTAGAGAATGGTATAGAGCTTTTCTAGTTGAAAGTATTGGTTCTTGGTAAGAATTTAAGAGGGTTTTTAGAGAGCAGTATGGTGATAAAATTGATGCAAGGTTCCTTTTGAATCAATTCAATAATATTTCTAAAGGTTCTAATGAGATAGTTGCTGATTTCAATACAAGATTTCAGAAGGCCATGAACAAATTGCCTCTTGATCTGAGACTTAATGACAATACATTTTTGGTCAACTATTGTAATGCATTTGATGTAAAGATGAGTCCTCATACTTAAGAGAGGATTTTAAGAAGGCATTCCATATTGAAAACATTAGGAGAGCAATAGGTAAAGTTGGGAGAAGAGATGATTTTAAAATCTCGAAGAACCCAAAGAAAGAGGATAAGCATTCTAAAAAAAAGGGAGTTTCATTAGAAGACAAGATTGATAAAGTTGCAAGCTCTATGAAAGATATCAGTTAGAAAATTGCAAGGAAAGAAAAGGTACTTACAAATGATAAACCAAATTTTTAGAAGAATGCTAGACCTCCTTGACTGTAGGACCATCCTTATAACACCAATTGGCATAATGGAAAGCCAATTTAGAACAATAAAAAAGAATACACAAAGAAAAGTTCCCCTTGATCCTTTGTAGAAGAATTCTATGAATTTCATTGATGAAAAACCTTGGTGAGTTGTTTTGCAACTACCACATGCCTTTCAAACATGCTCAGTGGTGAGACAATTTGAAAAAGAATAAGCTCAGTAAGCTGATTATGAGCCAATGGAGGAAAATGATATGGAAGTACATGTGCTTTTACATAGATCATATTTTGTTGATGAAGAATGTTCCTAAGAGGAGGCCTCACATGAAGTGCATGTTGATTTCCAAAGGAAAAAATTAGATGTTTATCATCAACAATTTTTTCTTGATGAGGATGAAGAGGTTGAGGATAATGTTTGTGCTATAGAAATAGATGAAATGAATGTGTCCTTGAGAATACCCTCTAATGAGGAGTATCAACAAATGAAAAAAAAATTGGTAGAGCAAGCTAGGAACACTCATAACTTGAAGAACAAAATTGTTAATTGTGACCAAGGTAAACCAAGTAGCATCTTCATGAAAGAGAAAAATGAAAAGAAAGAGGGAACTAAAATAGAAGAATTGACCAAGTTTAAAAAGGAAGAGGTCAAAGCTAAGGAAAGTAAGGGACCTAATACTTGGGCCAAGAAAGATAATGTATCCAAGAAGTCTAATGAAGTTTTGGCTCCAATTGTTAAGACAAAGACTCAAAAAGCACATGCTGATCAAGAAAAGAAACATGATAAAAAGGAAAATGAAAAGAACTTTGAGAAGGAGAAGGACAAGATTGGAGAACAAATTATAGTCCCTTGTGAACACTGAAAATATAATCCAGTTGACATGTTTCAACTACTTTCCGAAGTCAAGGTGACAGTTCCAATAATGGAAATGATGAGGATCGAAGAACATAAGCAGAAGGTAGGGGCCCTCATCAATGGTGCCACTAAGGCCTGTGAAGATAAAAGGGTGTCTACTCAACCTCAAGTGAGTGAAGAGGTGATGAAGGGAAACATTGGTGAAATATCTTAGATCTACTTGGATAGTACTATCACAACTTGCCCAAGTAATATTGATCCATTTTATGTAACTCTAATTGTTGATGGTAAGCTTGTAAAGAACTATATGATTGATTTAGGGGATTCATCTAACATCATTCTGGTAGAGATAATGAAAGAAATGGGCTTAAAAATAAATTGTTCCTATGAAAAATGTTATGCCATGGATTCAAGAGAGATCCTAGATATATGGGTAATTATGGATGTCTCATATAGTCTTGCTCCTTTTCCTAACAAAGAGTTTGTCATGAACATAGTTTTCATGGACATCCCATCAAACTATGGCATTTTATTTTCAAGAAAATTGAGTTCCTCCATGGGAGGTAGCATGTAATGTGACAAGCCCTTTGCAACTTTTCCTATTGAGGGAAAGGAAATCAAGCTTGTGAGGGAGCCAAGATCTCCACATATAATTGAATTTGTGGAAGAAGCAAATAGAATGTGTACTTTGTAGATACTAGTATGGATAACTTCAGGGTTGAAGAGTTATAAGAGGAGGAATAAAAACAACCTTCACCCCTTAAGAAAAAAGTATTGTATCAAGCTAACAATTATGACCTATGGAATATATGTTTTGATGGTGCTTGCTCAAGGAGGGGGCTAGTGTAGGGGTAATACTTATCTCTCCTAGTGGTAAAACTTTCAAGTTTTCAAGTTCATTATTGTTTTCTTGCACAAACAACATAGCTAAATATGAGGCCTTGCTATTAGGGTTAAAACTAGATGAGAAACATGGAATTAAAAAGTTAAGAGTCATTGGAAATTCAAAACTTGTGGTCTCTCAGTTTAGGTCAAAGTATGCATCAAAGAACACCATGGTGGGGTAGGATAAAAATGTTGTCTGGGATTCAATTGAGTAGTTTGATGCCTTTGGTATTAATTGGTTGGATAGAAGTAATAACTTGGTTTCAAACTTGGTTCCAATCATAAAGAAAAATAGTGACATTAAGCATTGTGTTGATTTTAGAAATTTTATTTTGTCGTCATTAAAGCACAATTACCCATTTCCAAACATGGAAGCCATGTTACAAAAGGTAACTAGCTATGAGTTATTATCCATGATTGATGGATTTTTAGTCTACAATCAAGTGGTAGTCAAAGAATATTCAAGTAGTACAAGACAATGTTTACAACACCATGGGGCACATATGTCTATGTAAGGATGTTATTTGGATTGAAAAATATAGGGGATACTTTTTACAGAGCCATCAATGTGGCCTTTGCTAAATTTATAGACATATTTTGATTTGTCTACCAAGATGACCTGATTTGATACAGTAAGAAAGAAGATCATTATATGCATTGGGAGAAAGTGTTTAAGAAGGCACTAGAATATGGGATCTCATTGAATCCCAAGAAGTGTGTGTTTGGAGTAAAGGAAGGGAAACTGTTGGGCCATATTGTGTCTAAGGAAGGAATAAGGATTGATCTTGGAAGAGTGGCTGCAATAGAAAAAATCCATAGCTAAAGAATACCAAAGGCATCCAAACGTTCTTTGATCAAATCAATTTATTAAGAAAATTTGTAACTAACTTTGTAGAAATTACCCGTCCTATTTCTAAGATGCTAAAGATGGGTGAGAATGTGATTTGGAGTGAGGATCCCAGTCAAGAATTTACAAGCATAAAATAAGCCATCAAGGAGGCTCCAGTATTGAAATCCCTAGGATTTTCTAAGCCTATGCATCTTTTCATATAATTGTTGTTGTATTACTCCAGAAGAATGATGAGGGCTTTGAAAAACCCATTGCATTTTTTAGCAAATCCTTGTAGGCCACTGAACTCAAGTATGATATGATCAATAAGTAGGCCTATGCATTAGTCAAGACTATAGGAAATTTTAGAACATACCTAATGGGAGCTATAGTCATAGCTTATTTTCCAATTACTACAATAAAGGATAGCTTCACTCAACAAGAGACCACAGGTAGGAGATCTGTAGATGGATCAACAGGATCCACAAATTTAACATTAATGTTTAGATTACCAAGTTGGTAAGAGGGCAAGTTCTAGCTAAGTTGATGGCTAAAACCAACTTGGAGGCCAACCACGTAAATTAGGTAGAATATGTAGATGTTACGCCCATATACGACATGCAGACTTGTGGCTTGTATAGATAGATTGTTCAATATTTGTAGACCATGCAATGTCCTAAAGGTATTTTTGAAAATTATAGAAGAACTTTAAAGTTACAAGCTGTTAAGTATGTGATCATTGATAATGAGCTTTGGTGGAGAAGTCCAAATGGTGCGTTACTCAAATTTGTTGATGTAAAATAGGCATTGGAACTTTTGCAAGAGATGCATAATGGAGTATGTGGCAGCCACTACATGGCTAAAAGTACTACTCACAAGATCTTAAGGGAAGGATTTTGGTGGCCCTCATTTTTCAAAGATGCACACAAGTTTGTTAAAACTTGTGATGCTTGCCAAAGATTTTCAGGAAAGCTAAATTTTTTAGGGAATTTACCACTTAGACCCATTTCAGTCCAAGCCCCTTTTCAATAGTGGGGTATTGACTTTGTTGGTAAAATATCTAAGAAATCCAATGGGGGACACTCTTGGATTCTTTTTGCAACTAATTATTTTACAAAGTGGGTGGAAGAAATACCGACCAAGAAGGAAACAAGCAAAGTGGTTATTTATTTTTTGATGAATAATGTCGTAATCAGATTTGGGGTCCCCTAAAAATATTTTCCAATGAATAATGTATTTTACAATTATGAATGTTTTTGGAGCTAACATTGTGATGTAGGTTTCAAAGATCCAAGTCAAGCATTCAAATCGAGATTCAGGCATCAAGATCCACATCCATTGAAGACATTTCATGCAAGATCAAGATCAACGTTTTTAGACTTCCAAAAGTTTATTCAAGGGTATGGTGAGTTGCAACATAGCATTGTTCATTCATCATTCCTTTCATATTTCATTATTTCAGTTCAAGGTTTAATTACCCAATTAGGGTTTGACCAACGCGAACCCCATTCACCAAAAACAAATAATTTTTCCCTATTGTGTTTGTGTTGTAGATCTTAGCTTGAAGAAGGATCGAAGATCTCTTGAAGCGCAAGATTAGAAAAGTTGTCAAAGTTATAGTTAATTCATGGAATCTCCCTTAAAAATCTTATTTTCAACTTTTAGACACTAAAAACTAGATTTAAAAAAAAGATACAAATTAACATCAAAGGCTCTTAAAAGCTAGTTGAAACCTCTGCACAAAGACCCATTCACCTATATACGAATGGGTCCCAGTTAGCTTCTTGAATCTGTATTTTGGTGATAGGTACACATCACTCTACCCTTTCCAGATCTACCATAGATTTGTTGTTTATGTCTTTATTATGCTTTATATTGATGTTTGAAGTTTGAATGGACATAATTGATTTGATTTACTATTTTTAGTTTTTCTCCCAAAAGTGTTGTTTAGGCTGATTCTCCCATCATCAATCATATGGAAACTAGTAGATTCCCCCATTGAGTTGAATCACCTAAGTGTTGTAAGTGAATTATTTGTGGGAATCACTTTTACTAATTAAAATAGGAAGATAGGTTTTATCACCCCAATTTTCCCCATTTCACATTGGTCAACCTATTTTTCTATGTTTCACATAATAATAAATAAAGAGAGTTTCGTTAAGTTTGTGACTATGGAATGTATTCTCTTTTATACAAATCATGAAATACATGTATCTTGAAATTTAGAAATTCCCTACACATCCATGTGTATGGATGTGAATAAGATGATTCTTCTCTAATATAGATATTGATTTGACTTCACTAGTCTAAATCTAGTTTATGGTTGTAAATTTTTGTATGCGCATGAAGTCGATCTTTGATGATGTATACATTGCACCTCATGATGTCCTAGAAAATAAATAGCTATAAACTTATATCATCTTTCACACCATTAGTTTCTTTATAAACTTGAGGTATTTAAATATATCTTGACATGGAGCATGCTTCAAATATGCACAAGAATTTTAGAATGATTGGTAGATGATTTACATATAGTAAGATGAGTGTATGATAAAATATGAAAAATTTAAATGAAAGCGAATAGGTTTTTAATATTATTATATTGAATGATTATTTAATTTCATATGGTGGATTTTCTCCCTATTGTGTCAAAAATTACAAGTTGATGTCTTTTAATACATGAACATAACACCAAATTATTAAGATTAGGTTGGATTATTGTCCAAAAGGAAGGATTCTAGATTATGTTTGTGGTAAAGTAACTAAATTTAAATTTAAATTTATATTGAAAGATCAAGATAGTGGTTACGATGATGGCCTAAATTAGATAGCTAGGTTGGATTAATATCCAAAAGGATGGTTTTTTAGCTTAAGTTTAGATTAATAATAAGAATCAAATAAATATGCCAATTCAATAAGGATTGCAAGTACATAAGCATTGGGATAAGCAATAAGCTTCAAGTTAAGTGGAAGCCAGGTTTGGTAATTTATGCAACAAAATGTGTCATTATCATTATATAAATATATCAATACAATAATCCAATCTAGATATAAAATTAATTGAGAGAATAATTCAAAGATCCCTTTTCACGATTATAATATTACAAGTAAAACAAAAAATAGTTTAATATCTCATTTTCTATTTTCAATAAATTAACTATGATTTTATATTTTTTATATAAAATTTAAATAATTTAAAGCATTTCAAAATCATTCATTTTCGAAAAAAACTATAGAAAAAATATGTATACGAAGATAACGTAATATAAAATTTGATTTTACCAACATTTTGATTTACCAAAATTTGTCATTCCAATGCGTAAGGAAAACTGTAATTTCTCTTTCATATTTCATTATTTATTCACTAACGAATATAATGTACATTGTTTGGGTCCAGGACTATATTTGTTTGAGTCTAATTGTAGCTTATTGGAGATCCTAGACTTGATGTTCTAATCTGGTTGTACCACTCAGTTTCAATATCAACATTGTACTTATTATTTGTATATTAAATTTAAGGAATATACAGTTAGAAAGAAATGATGCATTCACGTGAGCCTTTGTTAAAAGAACTGTCTAAAGATTTAGATTAAGATATATTTAGGTGTACCATCTGAAATGTATTGCTTTTTTATTTAAATATAGTCTCATTCTCATGATAATTTTCATATTTATATGAAGCGTAAGTAATCTATTCGATCTTGGAATTCTTTTTAAAGGAATATATTATTCATTTGACAAGGGGAATTTTGAGAAAATAATTTGAATTGAGCGGTGAATACTGTCAACTATCGCTCTGAAATGATAATCTTAGGAAAGACATGACTTTGATAAAGTACATTTAATGATTTCTTAACAAGTTGGCTCAATAGATTAAAGTCGTTTGGAGATGACTTCCCCAGTAGACTTTTTAGTACAAAAATATTATAAAATTTAAGTGAATATGGAATCAAAGGTAACAAGTGTGATAGGCTTTCACAAACAATGTAATAAGAATTTGAATTTTGGTGGAGATTAAGGGTGATCATTCTAATTAATGGAAGGTCTTAGATCTGAATTGTAACTGTAGTTTAATACATCAGCTTTAACAGTTCAATAAGTTAATATACGTAGATTGATTAATAATAGGATAGCATGTTTTGGTGGAAGAAAATGTCATAAAAATATGTATTAAAAATGATCTATGCTGATCTATATCGAGCAAGTGCATATATTTTGATTACTTCAAACATATTTGTTTGCTGTGATTACTTGAATACCTAGTCATAACATTCTACCGAGGTGAGGCTGATGTTGTCGTACATTTTAGGTTTTAGATTCTTAGATCTAATTTAGCATTTGATGCTTTGATCGGCCACATATTTTATTGGAGAAGGTTTATTTTGAATACCTTGTAGCCTTTGCTTGTGAGAAAATACCTAATTTTACTCTTCCTCGTATTTATATAATAGTTCTTAAAATATATACCTACTATGTAGGCCATGCCCACCACATATTCTTAGCTCACTTGATACCATATTACTTTTATTTATTATGATGAATGATTCATGTTGACAAATCTCCCTGTCTAATCATGTTTCTCTCTTGTTTTGGTACTAAGTAATTAGGACAAAGGAATGGATTTGCTTTCCGTTTCAAACTCTCCAAGCCTGAGAGACATGATCATCATACAAAAGTGCCCAATCTCTTTTAAAATTGTATAGGGAATGAACAATGAACAGTAAAAAGATTATACCTGTTATGATGATGGAAATCAAATTGATCTTTGAAATTGGCCATTGGTATTCATAATTAATATTGTTTTTTCATTCTTCTTTCATGAAATTTCATTACATAAGAATTAACATTATTCAATTAAATAGACGAGAATGATAAAATCAAGATGAAAATGGTGTTAGTAAATCTAATCATATGCATGGTATTGATTAGGACAGTTTTAAGTGTCTATAATAATAAATAAAGAGAGAGTTTCATTAGGTTTTCAACCAAGGAATGTGTGTCAATTCATACAAATAGTGAGATACACATGCCATGAAATTTATAAATTCCCTACTCAATCATGTGTATGGATGTGAATCAAATTATTCTTCTCTAATATAAATATTGATTTGACTTTAGTATTCTAGATCTAGTTTATTGTTATAAATTAGTTGTATGCCCATGAAGTCAATCTTTGATAATGTATAGATTTTGCGTGGTGAAATCCTAAAAAAAATAGCTATAAACTTATATCCTCTTTTACACCCTTAGTTTCTCTATGTAATTTGAGGTAAGATGATTCACATGTAGTAAGATGAGTGTGATAAAATATGACGAATTCAAATCAAATTGATTATTTTTTATACTGAATGATTCTTGAATTTCATATGTTGTGTTTTCTCTCTGTTGTGCAAAAAAGTACAAGTTGATGTCTTTTTATACATGAACATAACACCAAATTGTTAAGAGTAGGTTGGATTATCGTCAAAAGGGAAGGATTCCAGATTATGTTTGGAATAAAATAGATTAAATTTTTATTTTATTTTATATTCAAAGATTAAGATGTTGTTTATGAGAATAGCCTAAACTAGATAGCTAAGTTGGATTAATATCCAAAAAGATGGATTCTACCTTAAGTTTGGTTTAATGATAAGAATCAAATAAATATACCAAGTCAACTAGGATTACATGAACATAAGCATAGGAGCGAGAAATAAGTTTAGGATTAAATGCAAGCAAGGTTGGATAATTTATGCAAAAAAAAAGTATCAATGTCATTATACTAATATATCAATATATTAATCCAATCTATACAAAAAATTAATTGGGAGAATAATTCAAAGAGCCTTTTTCATCACTACAATATCACAAGTAAAACAAAAAATAGTTTAACACCCTTTTTTAAATTTATTAATATGATTCTATATTTGAAATTTTAATAATTTAGAACATTTTAAAAATCAATTATAAGTTATTTTTGGTTGGTTTCAAAGAAAAACTGAAATGATCATGAGACTATAAAAATTTTCTATGTACTAGATTAATTTAATATTAAATTTGATTTTACCATCATTTTGATTTGCCGAATTTTATCATTCCAATGTGTAAGGAAAAATTTAATTTCTATTTCATATTTCATTATTTATTCAATAAAGAATATAATGTACATTGTTTCAGTCAAGGACTATATTTGTGTGAGTCTACTTTTCGCTTATTGGACATCCTAGACTTCATGTTCTAATCTGATTGTACTACACAGTTTCAATATCAACATTGTATTTTTATTATTTGTAAATTAATTTTAAGGAATATACAGTTAGAAAGAAATGATGCATTCACGTGAGCCTTTCTTGAAAGAACTGCCTAAATATTCACTTATATTTAGGTGTACCATCTGGAATCTATTGTTTTTTATTTACATATAGTCTCTTTCTTATGATAATTTGCATATTTTATATGCAGTGTAAGTAAACTATTCGATCTTGGAATTCTGTTTTAAGGGAATATATTTTTCATTCGATGCGGGGAATGTACAGAGAAGAATTTAAATTGAGCAGTGAATACTGTCAACTATCGCTTTGAAAAGATAATCTTAGGAAAGACATTAATTTGATAAAGTACATTTAATGATTTCTTAACAAGTTGGCTCAATAGCTTAAAGTCGTTTGAAGATGACTTCCCTAGCAGACTTTTTAGGACACCAAATTGATCTTTCAAACTGACCGTTGGTATTCATAAATAATATCGTTTGTTCATTTTTCTTTGATGAAATTTCATTAGATAAGTATTAAACTTCCCCTGGTACCAATCAAAGAGATATTTTTATACAATAAGAAAGATCTGGCTGATTAATGGAGAGAGAGAAACGGGAAGTAATTTATGGATAAAATGATATTAAATAGAAAAGGAAACGATTAATGTTTGGTAAGATATTGTCTTATGTGTTAAATGTATTGTTAAGGTATATGATAGAAATCAAGCTTGAAAAATGTTTATTAGGTATTGTATCAATTTAGGGCTGGGCTTAAACATCATACAGTAAGCTTTGACTGCTTAGGTGTGATGTGGGCCCATTCCTTTCGACAGCATCCGTTCCGTTCAAACAACCGTCGCTATTAACATCCAAAATTCAAACTCTTTTCTCGCGCATAAGTTTGGTGGATGCCCGTTAAGTGTTTGCCAGAATGCTTTGCGGTACGACTTATTATATACAGCTTGGAGCGTCCGCAGCGTCTGAAGAAGCTACAGCTTCGAATAGTTTTGATCCGCTGCCCTGCTCGACAATATTACAGCAGCGCAACAATGTTCTTTCCATAAAAGCTATTGAGAGTGCTGTTCTCCATTATGACTACCAGAGTGTAAACACTTCCGGAACATGTTCTGAGCAAGTCGCTACTTGTCTAAATTGCCATAACACCAGAGCTGCAGCCCATGCCGACAAATTTGACTATTTTAGCATCCTCTTTCATTCTGTAGTGGCTAAAACCACTTCAAACATTTTTTGCAGTATACTCCCGACCTGTGCCAAAGTGGTTAAAATCACTTCAAGCATAGACAAGGCACGTGAACTGTTTGACCGGATGCCTCAAAGAAATATGGTCTCATGGAATGCTATGGTTGCAGAATATGCACAAAATGCGTTTGTTCGAAAAGGATTTAGAAACTTTCAACTAAATGCAATTGGCAGCCGTAAAGCCAGACTTCGCAACCTTTGCCAGTATTCGTCCCGCATCTGCCAAAATGGGAGCTTTGGAACATGGCATGGACATTCACCGCAGTATAATGGATAGAGGAATTTTGTCAGATGTTGTAGTTGCAACTGCCCTGGTAGACATGTATGCAAAAATGTTGAAGCATACACAAAGGCACGAGAACTGTTTGACAGAATGCCTCAAAGAAATGTGTTCTCATGGAATGCCCTGGTAGCAGGATGTTAAAAAAATGTATTTGTTGAAAAGGCTTTAGAAACTTTCAACCAAATGCAATTGGCTGTTGTAAAGCCAAATTCTACAACCTTTGCCAGCATCCTCCCAACTTGTACCAAATGGGAGCTTTGGAATTGCTTTGGTAGTCGTGTATACAAAATGTAGCTATACATTAGTAAAACCTACATATTCAACTTTTGGAGTAATTTTGATACCAAATTCATCATACAAATTAGCAAAAGAGTATATGAGACTAGAATTCATGATACAAATTAGTGAGGAGTAGTGAAGAGTATATGAGATTAGGAGAGTTAGGAACGTTTAGATGAGGTATATGTTTAGGCTGAAATCAGTGAAATAATATATTGTGGATGTGCATTATGTGTGTGATTAGTGATGTTATTAAATTGTGATGTTATATGTTCAAGCTATAGTTCTTAATGTGGTTGTTGTGTGAATATGAAATTTTATGTTTGTGAATTCATGGGTTTCATGTCTATGTTGGGATCATCGTGTATGAGCTTGATCTATTGTACCACAATATACATTTGATCCAGCCATAAGGAAGACTTTGTGGTCTAAATTTTTGATCATCCTTCATGCCTCAATGGAATTGTATAGTCACCAATTTATAGAGACAATAGCTCCATGGTCATTCATGCATAAAGTACAACATAGTGGTCATTTTTTGTGAATCAAAAATCCAAATGATGGCCATCCTAGTAGAGGGGATATTTTATATCTCTACTACAAGTTGAATAGCGTGTCTTTCCATAGTGAGGTGTTTCCTTGATTATCAAGGTGTTCTTAGGATGATTGCTATGTTAGTTTACAGTTGGATAGTGTTGATTTGGTATAGTGAGGTGTTACATTGTGATCAAGGTATTTCCTTGTTAATATGTGTTAGGGCCCATTGGAGTGGTTGTAGCCCCTCATACTGTGTTGAATGTAATTGTGACTCAAATATTTAGAGACATGTTTGTTTCTATATGTATTCATGCTTGTGCACATGTCAATTGGTCAATCTAGTGATATTGAGTTCTAGATTAACTAATGGGTGGATGTGGTAATTTTCCTAGATTGGCTAAGTGGTGGATTCCATGGTTCTCTTAGATTGGTTCTAGAAATTAGATACAAAATTGATTATATTCTAGAATCACTACACCAATCAAATGGGTTGAAGACCTCTAAATGGCCACACACCTAGTAACATCCTTATGAAGTTGAACAAATCATTGTAATGCTATATAGGAGGAAAAGTAGGTCCATGATACTTGGGCTAGCATCCACACAAAGTACTCTACACTCTAATAATAAATTGATAACACATGTTCCTACATTATATGAATCAATGAATACATTTGGTTACAATAAAGATGAATGAATATTATCTTTAAACTCATGAATCTAACTACAATTATATTTGTCTATTGTAATGAACTTTGTGATATTTTTTTACCCAATATGTTTATAGGAGAAAGGGGCAGCTTTGCTTAAGGACTCCATCAAAGATGTGTAGTAGGAAGCATTAAGGATTGTTGTGTGTCAGTTGACAATAATCAAATTATTGATTAAAGATCAAGAGGCTTGTTATTAATTTTTCTAAGGCATTAAGTTCTAAATTCTAGAGAACTATAAATAATATGTTAATAGTTAAATATTATAATAGTTTGTGTAAACTAGTGTAAAATTTGACCCATCACCTCAAAGATAGAGTTAGTTTTTTAATACTATGATTCTAGTGTGTGATATAAATTACTTAAGGCTTGTATGAGCTTCCTAGAAGGCTTAACAAGTACAAGTTCATTTTTATTGGAATATTATACTGTTTTATTATCATTTGCTAAAGCTAATTATTAAACCTCTATGGATTGATACCTTCCTATTTAAGTGTTACTTTATATTATTATTTGGGTTAATCTATAAGACATGTGACATAATTCTATAATGTTCTAGTGAGCGAACCTAGCTACTTAAGTGTACTTGAACTAGAGTGAATGATCTAGACAATTGGAGCCATGGATGGTTAGAGGCTAAAGTGTGGTATTTATGTAATTCCTAAATTTGGAAAGTAAATTTATTATGTCATAAATTGAGCATATACCCTAGCTATAAATCATGTCTTGTAGATGGTCAATATTTTTTAAGACATAATTGTATAAACCCTATGGATAAATCATAAAAGGAAGTATTACCATAACTCTTTGAGGAAAATTCTAATAGCCTATACTAAAACCATTATCCTATGTCTCTTTGCATGATTCAATGATCTAAAGTATAAATAATTTAAGTACTAATTTTTTTTTCTTGAATTAATTATAATAAGTCTAAGTCCCTTCATGATAATTGCTCTATCAAGCCTATCCTTCGAGACTAGATTCCTTTGTAATATTGAAGCTTAATTTTGTTTCCAAGTCTTAATAACTCCTAACCATCAATTCCTCAAGAAAATGATTGACTATGGATGTCTTAGAGTAAGTCTCTAATGGACACATGTCCCCAAGAGGAAAGAAGCCCTAGAAATAATCCTAAGTCAAGAAAAAACCCTATTCATCATTTCATCGAGTGAAATCTACACCACCAATTGACTAGAGTTAAACATGTACTTATGCATATCCTCTAAGTGGGAATCTAAATATTTCCTCTATAGAAAAATAGAATTGAGTTATATTAAGTTAATGTTAAAAGTTCGATCCTCACATCCACTAGGAGTTATAGGAATAAAGAAGTGTCAAATCTAAACTTGAGATCTTGAGTAAAATCAAATTTATAAATACCCACATCGGTAGAAAATTTTAAATATAATCACATGTTAAGATTAAAATTAAGATTTCTATAATTTATAATGGCACTCATTTTTTATTTGGATCATAAAAATGTGATTTATGTTTTTCTCTTGAAAATGTATATACAAAAGTGGGCAGGTGGCATGAGGTTCAAATGGTAAGGAGATTGATGAAAGATAAATGAATTAAACAAAACTTGATGTAGGGCATCATTCTCATCTTTCTCTCCATTTTTGTTTTGTTTCTTCTTTTAGTTTGGTGAATCAGTTTTGGTGTTAATGTAATTTGTTTCTTAACATTTTGTGAGCTTGATGGTTGAATTTTCTAGAGAATCGACAGTTAGCATTGAGGTAACTATTGGTTGTCGACGGTTTGAAGGGGGGATGAGTATTTCGAGAAAGGAGGATGTTGAATAGAGGTTCGGTACTGAATTAAAATAGAAGGCCAGAACATGAATGAAGGGTAACCTTGCTATCCATAACTTCATGTAGCATGTTGCAAATTTTTGTATGCCAAATTGTGGTTCTCCAGTTGACACTAAAATTATGATAATCAAGATTTGGTCTTGGTTGTGGCATTCTCATCGGCTCTAGAATATATTTCATATAATTCAAAGTTTTCTATCATTTGGACATTATCCTGTCTTATGTATGACCTATTTTTGGTCCCTTGGTAATGTGGTAAGAAGATCTTTATGTGTGATCTATTTTTTTGGGTCTGATGTTAGCGTGCAAGGTCTTATTGAATATTTTAAGGTTGTTCTTCATGCCGACATGCCTTGTGGTGATCTAAATTCAAATGGTGTTTGGATGATTTAGAAGACTATGAAGATATTTTGTGTGGCTGACTTATTTCTAGTCTACAGGTATACATACATATATATATATATATAGAGAGAGAGAGCATCTTTTTGATTGAAGATATAGAAGCATGGAAGAAGTATGATGTGTGCGAGCAGATAAAAGAGTGCAAGTGTGTGAATAGATAAAAGAGTGTGAAGGAAGGAGGAGTTTTTTTTTGCAGAAGGTTGTGCGAAGGTTATGGAAGGAAGATGTGCAAAAGATTCTTAACCGGATCTGCCGCAGACATAAATTATGCTCTTAACTGGAACTGAACTCATGCATATGTAGATGCAACTTCATCAATTCACTTTTGTCAGTGAAACTATTTTGTAATTTGTTGTTTTGTATTTTGGTAGTGAGCCATTTTTTGTAGGCAATGAGCCTCTTTGTATCTTTGGCTATAATAGCTGGGCAGTGAGCCCAACATGTAGTGAGCCACCTTGCAGTGAGCAACTTGGTAGTGAGCCCTTGTAAAAATCACCTTAACCGGTGTTTTATAATTGAGAATTAGCATTCTCCATGGTTTTTCCCTTCTTGGGTTTCCAAGTAAATTTTGGTGTTCATTGTACTTGGTGTTGTTGTGTGCATTCATGCTCTATTTGATTAATTTTTTATTTGTATAAGTCTTCTCCTGATTAATTAAAGTGAAGAATTTTTTTTGAGGATAACTGATTCACGCCCCCCCCCCCTCTCAGTTATTTGAACTGTTCAACACACCCATCATTTTATACAGGGATAAGTTTCATGTGGAGATTATTGGTGACACTAAATGAAGTGATACAAAAAACTAGATTCACTATAATAATGCTCACCACATGTTATACATGCATGAGGGAAAAAGGTTTTATTTTTTTTTCAAGAAAGTTTTATTAGTTTTATTTTTTATGAGTTTTTGGCAATCTATAATATCATGTTATCTTCATAAATTTAGAAGCATAGAGTGCAATAGAGATGACTACGAATATTCATTGTTGTGGTATCTATCAAAGATTTATTTTATGATAACAAGGATGTTTAATTAAATGATTTTTATAAAAACTACAAATGTATGAAATAGAAAATTGGAGTAGGAGGTAGATAAAGATAAAATAAAAGGTGAAGAAAACTCCAAGTAAATGGAAATATGCTTGACTAGTAGAAAATGGTCCAGAGGATAATTCACAATTATTATTGTTATTTTGTATAATTTTTTTGTTTGGATTAATTATATTATCTTTTGTCTATGTTAGGTTAACTATTTAATTGCACATTCTAGATTAATTGTATAATATTTTGTCTATGTTAGGTAATTGGTAAAGAAGAAACATTTAAATTTTGTGAAATTCATTGGACACTATAGTATCATTTGAATGCTCAAGAACATTGCACTCATATCCTAGAGAGACTATTCAAAAATATAACATGTGATTTTATATTGGTAGGAATAATTATAATACAATAGAAAATTTTGTAATTTGATGAAGGAAAACTAACCAAGGTTGAGGTTAAAAAAACCTGTAAATATGATATGTGAATGGTCACTACAACAAGCCTAAAAAATGTGAAATTGTAAGGGTGTGAAATTTTTGATGTAACAAAGGGTTTATCATATATTAGGTGTGGTTGGTGATGAATTAAGTTTTATTTTCATCTCTTTTATTGTCCTATCAAAATACCTTAGGGAAAACCTACCTTGACATAGAAGAGCCTAACAATGAAGCAGATATTTCCAATTATTACATATAGTTTTTTGTTGTTTCTACTATCTAATCATAACTTTATCCTACAAACCAATCTCAACATTCACTATAATTAGGTTTTGGTGGTCTTTAGGATTTGTGGAGCCACAATTATGATCAACATAGTGAAAGTGAAATACGTAAGCCAAATATATTACTAATGCGACCTCTTCACTTTATATTATTTATATCAAGCCTATAAAAATATTCATGGATTAAATAATTTCAAATAATTGGTAAGGATTTGTGGCCAAGGATGAAACATAATTGTTAAAGTTACACTCCACTTGTTTTAGCTATTCTTGAACATTTCTTCAAAAAATAGAGCATGTCACACTCTCCTTTCCCTTCACAAAGGAGAACCTCTAAGAAATATAAAACCCAAAAAACATAAATCATTGGGCCACTTGGCTATTTGGAATTACTCCTTTATGGCACAATCCCAATTAGGCATCCACCTACTTTCATCTTGATCAATAACTATTTGAGACTTAAGTCCATGACATAGAAAAAGAAAACTACAAGCAACTCTTTTTTGAATGGATAAATGGTATAATTCACAAAAATAACTCAACCATTTTTGTTCATGTATAGAGTAAAGATAATACATGTGACTATACATTACTATTGTGCCAAAACAAAAGTGACAATGTCTTGTTGTTGAACAAAAACAAAAACAGTTTCTTACCTTTCATAAGTCAATGGTGAATTAGAAATAAACTATATGGGGAAATGTAGGGACTTGTGCATTTTTATAATATTTGGAACCATCACTATAACAAAATATATTAGCAAAGTCATAAATATTTAATAAACGTATGTGGGGGAAATAAATAAAAAAGGGCATCAATCATATAGCTAGGTAAAGGCATAAGGATGAAACCCTAATTTGAATTTCTTGGATTGATTTTCAATGTTAAGCATGCAAAAGAACTATGAATAGATAGAAATAGGTTATTCCAAGAATGGATTTCAACAACACCTCTTGTTAAGGACTTGAATGTTCAAAAGGTACAAGAATCTGGAAGTCTCTAATAGATCATACCAAACTAAGAAGCTAGGGAGAAGAATAAAATAAGGCCCAAAACTAAAATGCACAAGAACTATGTACAAATATAAATTAAATGTGAAAGAAAGAGAAACCTAAAGCTTAAAGGCTCACAATGAACAACATTTCCCACATATTAGAGACATGCAATTACAACTAGGAAGATTCTAGCATACATATGAAGCTACAATGATCCATACAAAAGAGTGATACATTATCCTCTACAAGGACCTCTTGTTCCAAAAGGTTGTAGGAAAATATAAAACTAATACTTCCCTAAATCAAAAGTTCAACATTTTAGATTATTTATTCCATTCTTTTCATTATAATGCAATTACTATCTAGCTAAAATATAAATATTCTCACATATTCAAGAATGTACACATGGGAATATTTTGGTTGAAGAATCAAGACTAAAAATTAAATTTTGGGCCCTTATATGAATCAAATAGCTCACTATGCAACACATAGAAACCATGCATATTAACATTACCATAGTTGCATATAGTATTTATGGTAATATTACATGGTTCATCATTATTGGAAAGTGATTATATTCCAACACATAGGAAAATAAAATTCTTCATAATCTAATGTCTTGACATTGTCCTAAATGAAAACCACTTTAGATATATTAATATCAAACTTAAATGTCTCATATTCACATGTTGCAAAATTACATACTAGGCTACATGATTTTTCTAAAGAAAATTTTTATTAGGAAATTTGAATGAAAACTCTCAAATATAGGGAAATTCTCTAAGTAAACTATATTGGGTTAATTCTTTAGGTCACCTAAAATGTGTAGCTCATCATCTTCTTCATTTACACAAAGATCCAAAATATTAATTATACTATCAATTTGGTTAACTTTATTAATGTTTGTAAAAATATTAATGAAACAAAAAAAATTAATGCTATGATCAAAATAGAAATAATAATATACACTTGAGTCATATAGGTAATCCAAACCATCATTTAGATCATTGAAGCTAAATATGGAAAGTTGAGGCACGACATGTGAAGGACCTAGTTTTCCATATTTCCTCTCTATTTTGTATCACATTCATTGTAACATGCTACATGAGACTCATTACTATAACCAAATTTATTAATAAATCTACGAAAAAATTTATTAAGAAATAATGCTAAATTGACTTCATTAGTAGTTTATTCATTTTCTTTTGTTGGAACTTGTCTTTTAGCACATTTTGTATCTAATTGTTGGAATACTTCAAACCAAAGGAATGAATCACCATATAGTATAGCTTGGTCATTAGCATCACAAATATATATAGCTAACTTATTAGACTAAACATCCAAAGATAAGGGATTATCAATAGAAACAATTTTTGATGTAAAATGTAACATCATTGATACCCTAATGGTTTAATCAATGTGTTTACCTCAATAATAAGCCTATGAGAGACTTATGGGATTCATCACTTTTGAAAAAATATTATACTTAGGATTAAAGATTCCACGATAAAATCTCAAACATTCTTATATAATAGATCTTACATGCTTAGAGATATTTATCACAACTCAAAGTGATATTATCTAATATTAAATGGATAAATTGATTCATTTTTATTTTTCTAAATATTAGAAATCTATTCAATTAACCTACTAAGATCAACTTCATCTCTAAACTACTCAATAATAGTAGTTTGAATTTTTCATAACATGAAAGATAATTCTCTGAGAAGCTAATATAATTATATTTTATATTACCTCTCTAATAGTGAACAAGTAATTTCAACAATACATCCTCAACAAATATCTTGAAATAATTCATTAGACTAACAGAGACATGAAGATGCACACTACCTAATGTAAATCACTCCCATCAAATAAGGACAATTAATTTTTGAGTGTACTTGATCAATATTAAATTTATAAATTTAAGGAATTCCATTGAACTTAATTTTTTTATTTATCTCAGCAAGAAAGGGTAGTCTTTCCTGTTGAACTCTATAAGATCTTATAAATTTCTTCTTTTATTTACAATTGTTATTGACTCTAGAGTACACTTGACTTTTAAATTCACCATATATTTCTTGTTTTTGAAAGAGGATGCTAAAATCCTCAAATTTGCTAGTATGGGTTGCAGCTTTGGTGCTCTAGTGTCTAAGCAAGTCGTTGGTTGTCTAACAACACTCTCAATATCTTTTATGGAAAGAACATTTTTGCGTTGTTGTAATATTGTCGAGCAAGGCAGTGGATCAAAACTGTTCGAAGCTGCAACTTCTTCATACGCTACGAATGCTCCAAGCTGTAGATAATAAGTCATTAAACAAAGCATTCCATAAAACATTTCAGGTATCCACCAAACTTCTACGCTAGAAAAGAGTTTGAATTTTGAATATTAACAGTGATGGTTGTTTGAATGGAATAGACGCTGGTGAAAGGAATGGGCCCACATCACACCTAAGTGGTCAAAGCTTAGTGTGTGATGTTTAAGCCCAACCTCAATTTAGATGTTATCTTTTGGAAACACTAAAATGAAATTTAAACTATATAATCAAGATGTGTAAACTTTTTGAATTATTATTGATATTATTTCTCTTTAAATGTTTTATAAAATTATTGTTAAATCTTTCCAAGTCACAGTGGAAGCATTGGAAATGGTATCTTGATATACCATTTTATAATTATAAACCTCATGAAAGATATTTGTGGCTTTCTCATCATATTACTACTATGGTTGGCTAGCTCAATAATTATTGGAAACTCTAATCTTCTTGTTAGAATGAAATAAGAAATCATCTTATTATTTAATTAGCTGATAGGATATTTGTTCAAAGTTTCTGCAAGAATCTTCGTCAGCCCAGCCATTAATAGGATTTGTCAGCACTGGAGATCTCCCGGCCGGTGGCGACTTCCCTGAGGTTTTGTATGACGACATAGAGCTTACTAATTATGTGGGTTGGTAGTGATGGAGTTGGTCACTGTGATACGTGGAAGTAGAATGGTAAGTGTTTTCTCACACGAGGGTTAATGCATCCTAGCATTGTTGTACAATGGCAATGGACGAAGTAAATGCAATATTCAATGTTGTAGTGCAGGAAAGTATACTCTGAAATGTGCCAAAAAATATATTGATTAAGTTGCATTGTCGAAAGAGCCATTGTGTTGTTGGTTTGATAGCAGAATATTGTAAAAATTGTTGCCTTCGGCTCCATGGTTGGTTTGATAATAGACTATTCCAAAAATCATCAGCTTTAGGTCTGTTTTATGGCATATTGGAGGGTTTTAAAACTATTGTTCTCTAGAATCTATAAGTTGTTTTACATAGGTATTTTGCATAAATGATTAATTTATTGTTCATATCTTCTTGTTATATGTTTGTATCTTTGGCGTTATACCCATTAACATAGGAGTAATAGGATATATATATGCAAAGGGTTAGTATGAAAGCATAAACATATTGGAGATAAAATTAGTTTAGTGGTTGTTAAGTGTTATTCTAATACCTCTTTTATAATTTCTCTATTTGTCTATAATATATAGTGCCAGGTAATGTAGCTCAAATTTTCAATGAATTATATGGTGTTATACCCACTTTGCATAGATTATTGCTACGTATTAACTTTAAGAGTTCTATTTAATATGACTTTTTGTTCATCTGTCTTCTATCAATATGTTTAATGATATTCTTTTTTATCATCCATTTGAAGTTCCCCGTAACAAACTGTTCTTCATGCTATTCTTTTTCTCAGTTCCCCATAACAAATTGTTGATTATCATAGTTTTCCTCTTCTATTCTCCATATTTTATTCATGATATTCTCTTTTCCTCATCTGTTTGAAGCTCCTTACAAAAAAATGTTAATTGTCATGGTTATCTTATCTGGATGGAACATGTTATATGTCTTGTATCAATATGTTTCATGATATTCTTTTTTTGTCATCTGTTTGAAGTTCCCCATAACAAACAGTTCCTCATTTAGTGTTAGGTAATGTAGCTCAAATTTTCAATCAAGTCTGTGGTGTTATACCCATTTTGCAAAGATTATTTCTACCCACAGGCCTTACCAGTTCTATTTAATGTGGGTTTCCATTCATCTGTCATTTACGTCTAATTCTTAAGTGTTATTCTAACACCTCTTACAATTAGTTTAGTGGTTGTAAGTGTTATTCTAATAGCTCTTTTACAATTTCTCTATTTGTCTATAATGTTTAGTGCTAAGTAATGTAGCTCAAATTTTCAATTAAGTTTGTGGCGTTATACCCATTTTTCATAGATTATTGCTACCTATTGGATTTAGGAGTTCTATTTAATGTGGCTTTTCATTAATCTATCTTATATCAATATGTTTCATGATATATTTTTTTTCTCATCTATTTGAAGTTCCCCATAACAAACTGTTCTTCATGATATTCATTTTTGTAGTTCCCCATAAAAAATTATTAATTAGCATAGTTTTCCTCTTCTATTCTCCATATTTTATTCATGATATTCTCTTTTCCTCATATGTTTGAAGCTCCTTATAACAAACTGTTAATTTTTGTGGTTATCTTGTCTGGATGGAACATCTTATATGTCTTGTATCCATATGTTTCATGATATTCTTTTTTCCTCATGGTGCAGGAGCACCTTTGCATGATCATGTGTCCATTTTGGAAATTCAAGAAAAATGATCAAATAAGTCAGTTTAGGTCTTTATGAGGACACTTGACTCAAAAAAATGCAAAAAATGTAAGAAATGAAAAAGTTGTCAACAAACATTGACAAAATAGGCAAAATTGTAAAGTTGCATAAAAGCAACATTTGGGAGATGAAGAGTCATTTAGGTTGTAGGGTCGGTTAGAGGTATTTATAAGATTAAAATTCAGTTTTATTGCTTCTAAGAAGGCTTTTGTATGCATTGTAACTTTGTGGGTGATTGATTTGAAGATTTTGATCAATAAAATGTTTATTTTTATGCATATCTACAAAAATCTGATTGTTTCAAGCAAATGTACGGATTGGTACAGGAATAAATGCTTATGAAATTGGTTGTAAGTTGTAGAAAAATTAATCACCTTCTAGTATATTTTTGTCTCATGCAAAATGGTTTTGTTTTGAGTAAGTTATTTGATTTTTTATGAAATCAATCCAAATCTTGATCTAGGGTAACAATTTGCAATAAAAATCATTTTTCTCAAAATTTAACTATTGGATTTTGCTAAAAATTAGAGAAAATTTCCATAATAAGGTCCTCTAAAGTCTCACTGGAGCGATTGGATTAATTAATTGATTTGTGAAAGTTATAGGTGATTGCTTGCATGCATATTTGTCTATTTAGGCCTAATTAGTAGCAAAGAAGTCAGAACAACAGGTGTGTTTTCCAAAACAAGTGTACCTATAAATGAGATATGTTTTTAATGACCAAAATAGGTACTCAAAAATGTATTTAGTTTTTGGAGATTCAATTTGGTTTGAAAGTTACACCCAATTTAGCCATGATGCTAGGGTTTGAGTCTTAGATGCAAGAATTTATAAATATGATAAAAGATAGTTGTGAGGCAGCATATTTGGCTTGTTTTTGTCAAATTAAATATGGTTAAAGGATTTTAAAGGTCTGATGAAGGATTATAAGTAAGATTTCTTGATTTTGTGCCATTATTTATTGAAGTTTTCTTGTGAAGTTTGAAGAGGTTTGTGGAATTGAAACCCATACTGGTTGAGAATTGTTGTTTCTTCCTCTATATTGCATCATGTCATCTATTTGAAGTACCCCATAACAAAATATTCTTCATTTAGTGCCAAGTAATGTGGCTTGAATTTTCAATTAAGTCTGTAGAATTATACCCATTTTACAAAGATTATTGCTACCCATTGGCCTTATGAGTTCTATTTAATGTGGGTTTTTGTTCATCTATCATTTACATCTAATTCCTAAGTATTATTCTAACACCTCTTACAACTGTTACATAGATTGCTTGTCTTGTATGAATATGTTTCATGAATTTATTTTTTCCTCATCTGTTTGAAGCTCCTTATAACAAAGTATTAATTGATGTGGTTATTTTGTCTAGATGGAACATATTATATGTCTTGTATCAATATCCTTCATGATATTCATTTTTCCTCATCTCTTTGAAGTTCCCCATAACAAACTATTCTTCATGATATTGTTTGTTTTAGTTCCCCATAACAAACTGTTTATTATCATAGTTTGCCTACTCTATTTGTATATGTATATGTATATGTATATATGCATATGTAATAAAAAAATTGAAGTTATTTTAGATGGAGGGTGGAACAAAGGAAGGAACAATGCATAAGCATAAGCAACAGTAGTAGTACACTCTCCTTTAAAAAATGCATCGTACCTTCCATTCGTCACACTTTTCATTGAAAATGCATTGCATATGCATAAATACATTTACATATACATATGCATATATCTATGCTTTGTTTTTTCTTCAATTAAATTTTGTCTATATTAGTTTAGTGGTTGTTAAGTGTTATTCTAATACCTCTTATACAATTACTCTATTTTTCTTCAATATGTATATATGCGTATATGTATCTATCTATGTTTCAAAGCATTAATTTCCACATATCGTTGACATTGTATACCATTCTCTTAGTAAGCATTTGAAGTTAAATCTATCAGAAAGATACCAGGGAATTAACCATGCAAAATGCATATAAAACCAAAGATGCACAGACTATATATATGTATCTATATATGTATATATATGTATGTATGTATGTATGTATGTATATATGTATGTATGTATGGGAAAGTATAATCTGAAATGTGTGAGAAAATATATTGATTAAGTTGCACTGTCCAAAGAGGCATTGTTGTGTTGGTTTGATAGGAGACTATTGTACAAATCATTGCCTTTGCCTATATTTTATAGTAGATTGGAGGGTTTTGAAACTGTTGTGCTTCAAAATTTGTGAGTTGTATAGATATATACATATATATATATACATGTATATATATGTATGTATATATATATATGTATGTATATAAATATATATTTATATATATATATATGTTATATATATATATATATATATGTATATATATGTGTGTATATGTATATATGTATATATGTATGTATGTATGTTTTTCTAATAGTTCTTTTACAATTTCCCTATTTGTCTATAATATTTAGTGCCAAATAATGTGGCTCAAATTTAGAATTGACAAGCCAACAGTTACATATATTGCTTGTGTTGTATCAATATGTTATATGATATTCTTTCCTCTAGACCCGCAAAGAAAACTATTCGATATCATAGTTTGCCTCTTCTATTCTCCATATTTTAAAGTTATATTTAATGTTGGTTTTTAATCATCTATCATTTTTCTATGATTTTTAAGTATTTTCCTAATAGCTCTTTTATAATTTCCCTATTTCTCTATAATATTCTTTTTTTCAACATGTTATAACAAATTGTTCATTGTTGTTAAAATGTATGATGTGCCTCAAAATCTATGGTGAAATATATGATAGCTAATCTCTAAAATGTTTATCTTCTATGAGATTTTGCATTACAAGATCTTTGATCTTCATTTGAGGATCAACATACAATATTGAAGATCTAATTTCTAGTAAGGTCTACCATTGCAACCTTTTAAATATCAATAAGGTATATTATTTTATCATTTCTATGGCAGGTTTATTTGATGCTGTATTTTTGTTGTTGTAAATAAAAAGTATTAATGCTTAATTTATCTTAATTTCACATATAATTTGACCTAAAATCTAAAATTTAACAACCATTATCCTATCATAATGACAAATGGTCTAGATCAATCCTCTATTTAGTCATTTATATGTCTTGGATTGATTGCAAGTGAGAATATGTCCTCTTGATAGTGCATCCTATGATCTTGTCCTAATTTAAATCTATTTTTGTCTCTTGAGTTGAATATTTCTCCATATTGAAAATTTCTATTTAATGTTGGTTTTTGATCATCTGTCATTTTCCTGTGGTTCTTAAGTGTTTTCCTAATAGTTCTTTTACAATTAACCTATTTGTATAAAATATTTATTGCCAAAAAATGTAGCTGGAATTTAGAATATATGTATGTGTGTGTGTATATATATATATGTATGGGAACGTATACTCAGAAGTGTGCGAGGAAATCTATTGATTAAGTTGCATTGTCGAAAGAGCCATTGTGGTGTTGGTTTGATAGCATACTATTATAAAAATCATTTCCCCCACTTCTATTTTATAGAAGATTGGAGGGTTTTAAAATTGTTGTGCTCCAGACTCTGTGAGTTGTATATATGTGTGTGTGTGTGTGTGTGTGTGTGTGTGTGTGTGTGTGTGTGTGTGTGTGTGTGTGTGTGTGTGTGTATGTATATATGTATATAATATGTATGTATGTATGTTTTTCTAATAGTTCTTTTACAATTTCCCTATTTTCCTATAATATTTAGTTCCAAACAATGTAGCTTGAATATAGAATTGACAAGCCAACTGTTACATAGATTGCTTGTGTTTTGTCAATATGTTTTATGATATTCTTTCCTCCAGACGCACAAAGAAAAATGTCAATACCATAGTTTTCCTCTCCTATTCTCCATATCTTATAATTCTATTTAATGTGGGTTTGATCATCTGTCATTTTCTGATGATTCTTAAGTAATTTCCTAATAGGTTTTTTACAATTTCCCTATTTGTCTATAATATTCTTTTTTTGAGTATCCTATAACAAACTATTCATTATTGTTAAAATGTATGATGTGCCTTCAAATATATGGTGAAATATATGATAGCTAGTCTCTAAAATGTTTATCTTCTATGAGATTTCTCATTACAAGATCTTTGATCTTCATTTGAGGATCAACATACAGTATTGAAGATTTAATTCCCATTAAGGTTTGTCATTTGTAGCCTTTTTAATGTCAATAAGGTATATTCTTTTATCATTTCTATATCAGGTTTATTTTATGTTGTATTTTTCTTGTTGTAAATGAAAACTCTTAATCCTTAATTTATCTTAATTTCACATATAATTTGACCTAAAATCTAAAATTTAACAATCATTATCCTATCATAATGACAAATGGTCTAGATCAATCCTCTATTTAGTCATTTATATGTCTTGGATTGATTGCAAGTGAGAATGTGTCCTATTGATAGTGCATCCTATGGTTTTGTCCTAATTTAAACCTTTTTACTATCTCTCGAGTTGAATATTTGTCCATATTTAAAAATTTCTATTTAACAGTTGTTTTCAATCATCTGTTATTTTCCTATACTTCTTAAGTATTTTCCTAATAATTATTTTACAATTTACCTATTTGTCTATAGTATTTTTTGCCAAATAATGTAACTTGAATTTAGAATTGAGAAGCCAACTCTTACATAGATTTTTTTTCTTGTATCAATATGCTTCCTTATATTCTTTTTTACTCATCTGTTTCAAGCTCCCTGTAACAAAGTGTTTATTGTCGTGTTTTAGCTCTTGTAAATTATGAAATTTTGTAGACTGCTATAAACTATAAACATGGTGTTGATCTCTACCTTTGGGATGCTTTCAATTTTTTGGTCTATGTATGTTTTCCTACCACTCTTAAAGTTCTATTTAATGTGGGTTTTTGAACATCTATCATTTACCTGTCATTCTCAAGTGTTTTTCTAACAACTCTTTTACAATTTCTCTATTTGTGTATAATATTTAGTATGAAATAATGTAGCTCAAATTTTGTATAGGATAGCCAACTATTACATAGATTTATTATCTTGTATCGATATGTTTCATGATATTGTTTTTCCCACATCCCCATAACAGATTGTTTATTATTTTAGTTCACCTCTTTTATTGTCCATGTTTCTAAGTTCTATTTAATGTGGGTTTCCAATCATCTGCAATTTTCCTATGATTATTAAGTGTATTTCTAATAGCTCTTTTACAGTTTCCCTATTTGTCTATAATATTTAGTGCCAAATAATGTAGCTTCAAGAATTTTTAATTGAAAATACAATGGTTACATAGATTGCTTGTCTTGTATCAATATGTTTCATGATATTCTCTTTTTCTCATTTGTTTGAAGCTTCGTGTAAAAAGTTGTTGATTGCCATAGTTTAGCTCTTGTATTCTTCATATCTTAAGCCAGGTAAATGTTTTTGTTCATTTAATTAAGAATTGTGTCCTCATTTATTGTTTTTTCTTGGCATGACATTTTAGGAGTTTCTTATTCTATTGTCCTTGTGACAAGAATTGTTTGTAACTTTCAAAAATTCTAAAATTTTGTAGATTGGTATAAAGTACAAACATGATATTGACATGTACTTTTGCAGTGCTTTCATTTTTTTTTGGTTTGTGCATGTTTTTTGGCCTTTGGTTACTGCTCCTTGTTATCTCTGTGCATCTTTGGTGCTATACGCATTTTGTACAACTTATTGCTTGCTTTTCTTTAACAAATTTAAGTTAAAATCCATTGAAATGGAATGGTATGGAATGTAAATTGTATATCAAAATTAATGCTATGCAATGCTACTTTCCAACCTTTTCCCATGTATGTTTTTATACTTTTCCACACTACAACATTGAATATTGCATTTATTTCCTCCTGCGCCATCATACAACAACGCCAAGATGCAATAACCCTCATGCAAAATTGTATTGAATTCCCTGAAATATAGATAGATAGATATATGTATATATATGTATTGAATTCCTCGTTTCATATTTAAAAATGTACATATAGGTAGATATATATATTCATATGTATTGACCAAGATCATTGTGGCTTGTTTGATAGTCCAACAGTAATTTATATATACACATGTATGTGTAAATAGATGTGTATGGTATCTTTATTCGTATTTATGTAGACTTTGATTTAAATAGAGTTAAAAATATCATAGCACCACAATGGCTCTTTCGACAATACAACTTAATCAATATATTTTCTCGCACATTTCAAAGTATACATTCCCACGCTGCAACATTGAGTATTGCATTTACTTCCTCCAACACCATAGTACAATAGGGCTAGGATGCATTAACCCTCATGTGAGAAAACACTTACTATTTTTCTTCTGTGTATTGAGGCAACCAACTCCACCATAACTAATCAACATAATTAGGAAAATCCACGATGTCATAAAAAACCATAGGAAGCTCCCCCACCAGTTGTCGACAAAAATTGGTCCACAATGCTGGGGAATTCTATTCATGCTTGGGCTAACAAAAATAACAGCAGAAATTTGAAAAAAATAGCCAATAGGTAAATGCTAGCTGTTGCATTCTACTTTTGTGTTCCAAGGTGTGCAACAACCCCTTGTTGCATATATATTTTAATAGGCTACAACGTTTAAAATATGTTGCTAACTTGAAAAACTTTCACCCTCTACTTATTGGGTTTGTGCAAGATCATGGGGGTCCAAAAAATGGCGATGTGAAAAAAGGTGTTTTTAACACATCCAAAAATGCAAAATTCGCACCTTTGACTTTTTCTAGACCCAAGTACAATATCTATTTTGGTTTGGTAATACCGAACCAAAATGAATATCCGTTATTTGTGTTATAATTAAAAAAAACCCTGAGAGGTCATATTATATAATATTATAATATTATATATGTATTATTATTTATTATAATATAATACATATATTATATTATAGTATAATATATATTATAATAATATAATATACTATAATATAATATATATTATACATTATATTATATTATATAATATAATATATTTTATATATAATAATATGTATTATATTAAATTTTTTATATATTATATTAAATATTAAATAATTTTTTAAAAATAGGTGCAATTAAATATTCTCGGGTCTCGACCATTTTATTAAAAAGACTGTAAATGAAAAATGGATATCCGTTATTTATGTTTTAATTTAAAAAACCCTGAGAGGTCATAATATATAATATAATATAATATAATATTATAATATTATATTATATATATATATATATTATATTATAAATAATATATAATAATATGTATTATATTAAAATTAATATAGTATAGTATAATATATAATATTTAAATTATATTATAATATAATATATATTATATTATATCGTATTATAATATAATATATATCTTATATATAATATATATTATATTATACACTCTGGTTAGGTCATGGACCTCACCATTTATTTAAAAAGCTATAAAGAAGGAAATGAATATCCATTATAAACAGATATCCATTTCCTGTATTATATATACAGACCAAAAAAACCCTAAGAGCTATATTTTTACCAAGGCGTGCACGTGGGTTTTAGGAGAGCGACTTGGATATCTATTTGGGGGAGATAAAATTACCTAAAAAATCACCAAATTTGTAAGGTATGTTTGATTTTTTCAATTTTTATACAATTTATATTCATTTTTCTTTCTTTTTTTTGAATTTTAGTAAAAAATAGGGTATATTTGATAGATTTTTAATTAGATTAAAACCATTGTTAATTTTTTTTTATTATCAATTAACAGGTTAAAAATGGATCAAAATGAAAATCCTAGCACAAAATGAAAACCCTCCTGCACAAAATGAAAACCTTGATCCTGCAAAAAATGAATACCCTCCAAATCCTCCACCGCAACCATTGTTTCTGAATGAAAATGTGCCAACAATACACGAGTCTATTCATAGGAATTTAGATCAATTAAGAAAAGTATGTCAAATCTATGAAACACATGATGAACTATCAGATATGATTTTTTTTTTGGAAACAATCATTGTAAATGTTCAAACTTTGGCAATTTAGCATAATAGATTTGCACAATGGTGAGAGCAACAAAGACAATTTTAAGTTGATGGGTTATCGTATGATGAGGTGAAGGCTCTTGATATTGAAAAAGACCAATTAGCCCAGTTATTCATAGATCAAAGAACTAGACACCTGTTAATGTGCGAAAACCAAAATTTTCAATTAAATGATCCACCCATAGAGGAATATTATATAATTTTTGGAGATGGTGGATGGTTTTCGATAAACTACCCATCAACAACCTTGATGTCCCTCAGTATTTTCTCCAAAAATTATATGTTGAGTTTGTGCTAGGGAAACATGTCAATTACTTTGACACATGAGATTTCTAGGGTGTTGTTAGAAGGATGCCACAGGATAGACCTAGGGCACACTGAGTCACCCCAATTAGTCCTCCTCCACCTATTGCTGCTCCGACTCCACTACCTTACCTAGAGATAGTTGTAGATGTCGGGACTATAAGCATTTATGCATTACATTCATTGAGTGATCATTTGGTGAGTCAGAGCCATCATGTTGCACAACCATATGACAGTGCATCCCATCACGATGATGCTACAGCTAATAGATCCAAGCATGATGGTGGTGCACTTGCTACAACAGCTCCCACTGGTACACAACCATCAGCTCTGACTAGTACATCATCCTCTTTGGGACATATTTGTGTGCCTCATTGTTGCATGACGTGCAAAAATTTATGTTTTGATCCTCTCTGACAGTCCACTGAGGCTCCCATAGACACATGCGACTTTGAGGTTCATGATATGCTAGATGTGGGAGTTGATAGAGCACAAAGTGGAGCATTTGCAGGAGAGACATCGACTGCTAGGGATGATATGGGAGCACTGGTAAGTCTTAAAGCAATTTCATAGTGTGTTTTATGTAAATTATTTCATATTTTATGAAGGATATTTGTACTAATATGTGTTTATGTGCTGAAATCTTTAATAGTTGTTGACAGAGGAGCAATTGTCGGAAGTGCAGTAGGCTATGCATACTGCCATTTCATTTTCCTTAGATAATTAGTACACTGTAAATAATTTAAATTTTTATTTTAGATGTTAATCTTTGAAATCTAATATGTTTAAATACATGTACTACATATATTGATAGTCTAATGTAATCTTGTCTTTTTGTACAACAACCTGGTTCTTATACAGCCTTGTTGACCGAGTCTGACCCATTGGATGAAGTTGCATAATAGGTATATATCTTTTTTATTGTCAAAATTATAATTATATGTGCATGTGCATTTACATTCTTGTCATTTTTTATACAAGAAAGAATCTTAGATGATCCATCCACTATGATCCCATCTAGTGTCATAGCATCACAAAAATTATGTGTTTATTTTATATTGAAGATCATTTATGTTTAGATAGGAGTAGATATGTGATCAGTAGATATGATTATTTCTCAACAATTATATTTTAATTTGTATCATTTTTATTTTATCTGCTATAGTCCTCTATTCGACCCAACATTGTGACGAGTGAAAGGACATTACTTTATACTAGGACTCTTGATTGTCCTAGGGGACAATCATATGCAGAACGTCTTGCAAAAAAGAGAGCAAGATTAGAGGTAAACAAGAATTACATTATTGATATAATATAGTACATGTATACTAATTTTGGTGTTAAATTTGTAATTTATAAATGATGGTATATAAGTTTCTATTTACTAGTCTATCTTGTGAACCATTCACATAATCTAATTTGTGGTTTAAAATGTTATTTTGCAGGAAACTACAGAGCATGTAACTTCTTCAAGGAGGCTTGATTTTGATGGTCCAGCATAGGATTAGGATATGATATAGATTGACATGTACTTAGGGTTTGATATATCTTGAGACGACATATATGCCACAATTTGTAAAACTTGTTCTGAGTAGGCATATGCCAAATTTGTATATTCACAAACAAAATTATTCTATAGTTTGATATAATTTGTTTCTTGTGTGCATGCCTTTCTACTTTGAATTTTCAATATGGAATGTATAATTATCTTAGAATTTTTTAAAGTTATGATTGATAATGTATGTTATAGATTAACAAAATAACATTTTAATAGAACTTATGAATTACAATTGGTAATCCATCTATTTCTTTGAGGAGATTTTTCAAACAATGAATTTCCTTTTCTATTGTACCACATTTTTCATACATGTCTACCAATACATTTTTATCAAACAATCATTTTTGGAATACCCATGATTTCAAGCTTTGTTGAATGAATTTACATTTGACATTATTTTGTTTTTTAAACTCATGTAATGAAGTGTGCAGCTGATTTTTATTTCAAAAGAAGTTAAAATAAATGAAAAGTGGGTACAACTTAATGAAATGAATTTCATGTTTTTGATAAAGGAAAAAATGGGTTTTACAGGGACCTGAAACCACCAAGTTTACAACAAAAGAAAGAGGACAATAAAGTCTAGCAGAAAAAATAGGCTGCAAAAAAGGATAAAACTAGAAAAAGCAGCAGCCAACAACAAAAGACTAGTAAGGTCAATCAAAAAACCAGCAACACCTAACTCAGAGTCTTCAGAATAGACAATATAATCATCTGGATAAAAATCAATGTCATTTAATGTTCATTGAAGCATAATAACATGTAAAAGGTATAAAATCATCTTGAGTAAGAATCAATATCCTCACAAAATCAACTCAAACCCACAAAAAAAAAGGTTGTGAACGACACCCATTACCCTTTTGTTTAACATATCTCAAAACCTAATGTGCTTGTTTTGGAACAACCCCACTAAAACTAAACTATTACGCCGAACAAGGCTCCAATTAGCCCAAAATTTGCAAAACAACTCATCTTCAAAACTGCCACCCCTCCAACATTCCTTTGGAAAATATGTGACCAGGCTATAAAAATCCAAATTCCACAAATATCATCCTTGTAAAAACCATCTAAGTCACTCAATCATGTAACCCTCATTTTGCTTAAATTATAAGGGGGTTAATTGAAAGTATGCATTCCACACTTATCTCACTCAAACAACACCTCAAACACATTTATAGAAGTTTTCATATGCTTAATACACCTTTAGAAATTTCTTCCCCAATTGATTTCAATCACTAAACCCTTAAACCTCCTAATTTCACTCAAAAACCACACTTTTCACATCTAGGGCATCATACCCAAACCTTGATTGACCTCCCCTGCTCTCCCAAACCCTTCTAACATCTAATTCCTACATAATTGGGCCATGAAAAAACAACTTCAAGCTGTTTTCCAACAAACTACAACAAGATGACTGTTGAACTGCCATCATTTGACAATAAGTTGCAATTTTGACAAGTAGTGTAAAGTTGCAAAGTGGTGCAAATTTCGTTCTGCAACTTGTAGGACCAAACATACTATTCCAACACGTTTGGATGGGTATGTTTACACTAGGGATGGTCCTCTTTTGCACCCAAATACGTTGAATCACTCCGAGCTACATTGGACCGATGATCTCCCTTAAGAGTCAAAAAGTGCTAAAAGGTAGCAATCTTTGAAGGGCTATTTCTCAGAAACTATGACACCTACAAACTCTCTGTCTAAGACTACTGGATCATGTTGGGACCCTCTACAATAACCTCTCTCATGTTTTTCTATCTTGGAGGTGTTTTCCTGCGGTGACCAGTTTTCAATTGAGGAAAAGGTTGTTAGACACAAGCAATGTAAAGTTGCAAAGTGGTGCAACGTTTGTTCTAGAACTTGTAAAACCAAACATACTATTCCAACACATTTGAATGGGTATGTTTATGATAGGGATGGTCCTCTTTTTCACCCAAATACTCTGAATCTCTCTGAGCTACATTGGATTGACGATTACCCTTAAGAGTCGAAAGTGCTAAAAGTAAACAATATTTGAAGGGCTATTTCTTGAAAACCGCGATGCCTACAGACTCTTCGTCTGAGGCAATGGGATTTCATTGAAACCCTATTCAATAAATTCTCTTGTATTTTTTCTATTTCGGAGGCATTTTCCCGCGGTGACCAGTTTTCAGTTGAGGAAAAACTTGTCAAATGCAAGCAGTGTAAAGTTGCAAAGTGGTGCAACTTTTGTTATACAACTCGTAGGAACAAAAAAAATATTGAAACACATCTGGATGGGTATGTTTATTCTAGGGATGGTCCTCTATTGCACCCAAATATGCCGAATCACTTTGAGCTACATTGGACCAACAATTTCCCTTAAGAGTCCAAAGTGCTAAAAGGAAGCAATCTTTGAAGGGCTATTTCTTAGAAATCGTGATGCCTACAAAATCTCCATCTGATGCTATAGGATCATGTTGAGACCCTCTACAATAACCTCTCTCGTAATTTTCTATCTCAGAGGCGTTTTCCCGTGGTGATGATTTTTTTAGTTGAGCAAAAAGTTGTCAGATGCAAGCAGTATAAAGTTACAAAGTGGTGCAACTTTCGTTTTGCAACTTGTAGGACCAAACAGACTGTTCCAACACATCCAGATGGGTACGTTTACACTAGGTATGGTCTTCTTTTGCAACCAAATACGTCGTATCACTCCAAGCTACATTGGACCAATGATTTCCCTTAAGAGTCCAAAGTGCTAAAAGGAAACAGTCTTTGAAGGGCTATTTCTCAAAAATTGTGACACCTACAGAATCTTTGTTTGAGGCCATGGGATTGTGTTGAGACCCTTTATAATAACCTCTCTTAGGATTTTCTATCTTGGAGGCTTTTTCCCGTAGTGATGATTTTTTAGTTCAAGAAAAAGTTATTAGATGCAAGCAGTGTAAAGTTGCAAAGTGGTGCAACTTTCATTCTATAATTCGTAGGATCGAACAAACTGTTACAACACATCTATATGGGTATGATTATGCTAGGGATGGTCTTATTTTGCACCCAAATACGCCAAATCACTCTGAGCTACATTGGATCGACAATTTACCTTAAGAGTCCAAAGTGCTAAAAGGTAGTAATCTTTGAATCTCTATTTCTCGAAAGCCATGATGCCTACAAACTCTCCATCTGAGACTATGGGATTGTGTTTGGATCCTCTACAATAGCCTCTCTTTGTTTTTGCTATATCGAATGCATTTTCCTGTGGTGATGAGTTTTCAGTTAATGGAAAAAGGGTCAGATGGATGCGATGTAAAGGTGCAAATGGGTTTAGGGTTTGTTTTGTTCCTTGTTAGTACATGGAAAAGTGATTCATTTAATCAAATAAAATTAAGTCATGAACTACACACATGAATAGAAAATATATGCTTTAAAACATATAAGTCATAAAGTATACATTGCAATAGTCATAAGTGACAACTTAGTATACACATAAGTTGTAAAGTATACACTTGAATACACATAAAGTGTACACAATATGCATGATATTATTATTCAATAATTGCTATCAAATATAGGATTGACAAAATGCCACGTAGGCATACAACAAATGACCCTAATACATAGTCATTTCCCAGTAGGGGAAGGAAATAGAGCTCACATTTCCTTTGCGATCAGCGCACTCTTCCACAAGAGTAGCATGCTGACGTTATGGAGTGAACCACCTATACAAACCATTAAGGTAACAGTCAAACTACGTACAATAGAAAATATGCTTCAAATAACAAATCTATATTATTCTAAACGACCTAATTGATGATGAAATGGTAATGCAAACTATAAAATATGTTTAGAATAACCAATCTATATTATTCTAATCTCTCACATACCTCTTCTAAAGGATCAAAGATGGCTATTGTTGCATCAAGTCCACGATCTATCATGCTAGGAACATTGCAATATACTTCAAATGAGAAATCTATATTGTCACAATAGAAAAGATACTTAGACTAACAAATATATATTATTCTAAACATCCTGAATGATGATGAAATGGTAATGCAAATTGTAAAATATGCTAGAATAACTAATCTATATTATTCTAATACGTTGCATACCACTCCCAAACAATCAAAGTTGGCTATTGTTGCAGCAGGCCCATGATCTATCATATTAGGAACATCACAATATACTTCAAATGAGATATCTATATCGTCACAATAGAAAAGATGCTTATACTAAAAAATCTATATTATTCTAAACAACTTGAATGAAGATGAATTGGTAATGCAAACTATAAAAGATGCTTAGAATAACCAATCTATATTATTCTAAACAACCTAAATAATGACCCTTACTAGATAAACAATGTCAAATTGTGATGAATAATATCATACCTATCCCATATAAAAAATGATCTGCTACTCAAGTGTCCCTGCAAGGTCATCTCTTACCTTCAGAGTTTCCAGTAATGCTTCATGATCAACACTACTAATTGTCCATAGTTATTTTGTTTTTGGTCTAACATGATGTCTCAATAACTTAACATTTGTTGCTATAACAAGGTGCAAATACATCATAATGGTTTTTTGTTTCTCATAGTTTTCAAATGTAGGTACAACATTCTTTCTAATCATATATGTTTAGAACCAAGTTCTGAAAAAAATTGAACCTGTCTAATCATAATTTTTTTTATCAACATCTAAATATACTTAGAATAAAAAAGCTATATTATTGTAAACAACCTAAACGATGGTGAAATGGTAATGCAACCAAGTTCGAAAAACAAAAACTGAACCTATAGGATACATGAAGCCATCATCATCTGTCATTAGTTGTGTTAGATTTTTCTTTCGTTGTACACATCGTGCCAACAAATAGTCTAATCCCTCTTCATTCCCCTATAGTGCTACAAATACATAGACATGTCCTGGTTGTACAAGATCTGAAAGATGATCGTAGTTAAGTGAACTTTCCATTACATCTTGTAATGAGAATTGTGCTACAAATAAAGGGGTTAGGTACCGTGGAATCCATGTATCTACCCATTCACTTGACTCACACTAATCCCAATCACACTGAATACAATTCTGACAAAAAAAAGCCATCTCTCATGTCCATATGGTCCATACACTCCCATCTGAGCTTCAAACTGAATGCATCTTTGAAGAATCTCTAATTGTTTGACATTCCATTTTTTCTCCCATTGTTCCCTCCTCAACCAACCAAAAGAACCTACTAATTTGTGAATCAAGTGTCCCTCCTCATGATAGTGCATAGGTACACCAATCCACAATAAAATGTGCATCACTAAATGTTGCACCACCTCTAATCTTCATTTGTTCCTTAACCAAAGCTCTCTTCACACATGCACCTGCACCATCATGCTCACCTTTTCCATGCCCAACTTTGAAAAAACTCCAAATATGTGGTACACCCCTCTCTATATGCATCCTACTCAACCAATAAAACATGCGAGCATTCTTGAATTGCCCTGTGCAGTTATCTAACCAAATCAAATGTTGACCCCTTGCAATTCCTTTTTCCTGCAAGAACTCAAAAAATTTTTCAAAACAATATTGTACAAACTCAAATGAATGAGATATATCATCACTCATGTAAAAATGGTACTCCCTGATTATCTTCCTATCCTCTTTTGTACTATCAGGGGCATGCCTATATGCTATGTGGACAAAATAGCAATTTGAATAGAATTTAATATTGTGATTGAACTTCATTTTGTGGTTGCAATGTGTAATTTTCACCAAAATTAACTATAGATACAATAGTTCCAATGGGGAAAGAGTCCTTACACATCTTGAATTTCCGATCCAACCATTGCAACCTGTGGCTATGCCTTGTATACTTATAGAAAATATTTTTCTTAAAATTTGAAATAAAATCAGCAATACTTACCTCTCTTGCAACCAACTTACATCTAGAACCCTCACCTCCACTCTTCAATGTGTATTTCACCATCTCATATTTGTTTTTCTCAACAATTTTGTTACCAAAATCGTGATCGCTATCCGCATGAAAGCATGATACAAACTTCGATAAACCACCACATTGCAAACACGTTCCATTTAAACAATCATTTTTATAAAATAAGAAACCGTCACCTCTAATGCATAAAAATGAATCTAACAACTCCTTGGATGACTTGGGAATTTTCACTGCAGGACACTCCTACAACATTTTGTCAGTATGCATAGTATAACGTATATGGCATAACAATTCATGATAAATTGAAAACTCAACATGGTATTTACATCATGTATTACAGACCTTAATAGGAACACATTAAAATGGTTTGAAAGACTCAAAATCCCTCTGCGAGATTTGCAAATGTGGATGTTCTTGACAAAATTGTTTGTACAAAATTATTTGGCTACATTCCAAAAAATGTTTAGGATGTAGTGTATGATCGCTATTGCCAATTTGTAACTTTAAAAAATCCTTTACTTTCGATGATACTCTAGAGTGAGAATTCCAATATTGTTCAATTTACATCTTTACATTATTGGTTATATTTTTATCAACATGTGGAAGCCTCCCACTAAAAGCCCACGTATCATTGTGAAGAGCACTATCGAGTCTTCCTCTTCTTGATAGTGCTCTATTCAATGTTGTACAATTTAAGTTAAAATCAATACAATTTTTTCTCATTAAACGAGCATTTTTCAAATGATGGCTTACTAGTGAGGTTGTGATCACTCTTCAAGCAACCCTTTTATCTTTTTTCTTGCTAATCTTTCCAATAGAGGTTAGAGCATTAAAAATAGTTTTTACAAGAAGACTATTTTTTTCTGATTTTTTTTTTGAGACGAATCTTCAATTTTTTTAATAATGGTCTCATGATTTTGTAAATCTTAAGTAATTGCACAAAAAATTGGCATTGTACGGTTAATGTCTTATTGGAAAATAATTCATTGAACAATTTTGTAGCCCACAAACGAACTGTTCATTGTGACATTTTCCCTTGAAGATTATCAATTATGTTCTCTTCTATTCCAACCGACCATTTAGGGGTTCTTTTGTAATTAGGTGTTGCATAAGGTTCATTTTCAACATTTTCATTGTCAAAAACAATTTCATTTTCAACCAAATTTTCATTTTCAACATTTTAAAAAACAACTTCATTTTGAATATCATTTTCAACAACATTTTCATTCTCAATGTTGTTCACATTTTCATTTTCAATTTGCACATTTTCAATTTCAATGTTTTCATTTTCAATTTGAATATGATGTTCAATATTTTCAATTCCTATTTCATCTTCACTTGAATTAATATTCAATGGTTTGGAAGAAGCTTCAATTTGAATATTTTGCATACCTTGTCTTCTTTTCCTATGAATTTCTCTATCTTTTTCTCTATATGCTTCAATTTGTTCTGCTATAAGTTTCCTTTTACCTTTTCTCTTACGCCGACTGTTGCTCCCCATTGCACAAACAAAAAAACACACACACATGATTGGAATTCTACAAAAAGTGTAAGAGAATCTTTGAAAAGATGAATTTCATCAGATGTAGATAAAAATCATGAGATTTTCGCAACAAAAAGAATTTAGGGACCATTGAAATACTCAAAATGGTCCCTTTTTTGTTTTTTATATAACTTACAAAACAAATATCCGTTATGTGATCTAACCGACATGAAGTCTTAACAATTCACACCTAGCAAACAAATATCCGTCTATAATAGATAACCGTTATAGATGGATATCTGTCACCTCTAGTGTTATTAGAATGCCATATGTAACGCCCCGTCGTGCGAACCCCAAAGGACTATTAAACAATAATCACAGCACAATTTTTTTTAAAATTAACTAAACATAACATACATGCAATACACATTAAGTCATGACATGAATTCCATTTAAGTAGATTCATTAACACAAACATCCCTTGGGGTACACGAGGAGTCATTACGAGACTTAGATCCACACAACGACAATAAAGAATAAAACCCAAAGATATAATCCATAACAAAATAAACATTAACAAATATAACACATACATGAAAAACATTGATAAGTAACCATTTGAGTAAGTACAACATATACATAATTAACTCAACACAATGAATAACAACTGCCATGGCCAATAACCACACCGAGTTTACCATTACATTACAGTACAATGTTCTAGAGGTACAATGATACAAAAGTGTTTCCAAAAATAAATGGAAACCATACACGAGATAACACGATACAAATGAATAGATGAATACACAATATCATAATCGGCTCCAAGACGAATACAACTCTGGAGTCACCGAAGTAGCATCAATCCGCACCTCTCGATCCTCGACTGGGAACCCAATGGGGTGCTTAGCATGTTCCACCCGACCATGTGAGTCCAAAGACCCACCCCCCGTGCTAGGAGCTAACAAGAAAGAGACCTCAACCAAGAACATCCAAGCAAGGAACCACAAGACTCAACACCATACAAAAGTATCATAAAACTCAAGGATTACAAAGACATAATCAACAACATCCAAGAGTCATTAAAATAACTTAAAATCATAAATCTCATCACATAAATCAAAGCAATGACCAGTAATCAGTAACCCAAGGATGATCATGAAACACTTCCAAATCAACTGAATTAATAAACATAAAACAATTCCAAATGCAATTAAATAAAATAATAACATCATATCACAGTATCAAAAGAGTACAAGGTCATAAATCAAATATCAATGAGATCATACAAGACCACAAAGTACACCAAAGATGTATCGAGGAAATAATCATAAATCAAGATCAATCCAAATATCAACAATCTAAACCAACTCTCATAACCTACTTCCAGAGGAACACAATAAAGTAAAACAGATGGACAACTAGGGGAGAGTGTCATCGCATAGCCTACATGGGTTATCCTGGCCCTTCCTCCAAACTAAGGTGCCGGCCCCCATCTATGGATATCCTGGCCCTTCCTCCTACTTGAGGCACCGGCACCATAGGGTAGCTCATGCGGAGCTGATAACCTCTCATTAGGACGAGGTTACGACCTTGCCAACCACGGCCTTCTCAGGCTTCCATTAGTCTGCGGAAGCACTAATGAAGACAAGGCATCCATTTTTAAAAAATCTTATAATAGTATTACTACCCAACCCTCCTAAGTTAATTATTAGGTTTTCACTTAATTACTAACTCACTCGTGGGTTATCCTATGCCCTTCCCCTTAAGCGGGGCGCCGGCCCCCACGAGGAGCCACTCTCCCTAGAGACCCAACCACATAAAACCAAGAAACCAAGGGTTGTACAACATAAAAAGAATATTATATCACAACTGAGAAGCATGCGAGGCATTACCCATCTCGCTATAAATACATAATCAAAGTCTCAACAATTCCCATACAACCCATTTAAAAATCATGAAACCAAAACACTTGCCAAATCAAGGCACATAAAGAGAGAGAACATCAATTATCAATCATCTCAAGCCTCTAGAATCCAAAAGAATGAAAACCCACAAACAAGGGTAAAGTGAATCAACATGAGTATTTCTCCAATAATTCCAACACAAGGGTAAAATTTCCTCAAGTATGCGAGTAAATCAGAAAAGCCATAAAAAAGGAAGATTCATCAAGACCCATCCACATATCAACAATGGTGTCACCTCAAATAGGAAAACACAAAATAAAATCAAACTTTAATTCAACGAAATCACTTAATGAAACCAAAAGCCACCAACTAGGCATTCCATGGGAGACCTCAATTTTCTCCTCACAAGAACCCCCTTATGATGGTATGCAAATCACCTTCATGAAAACAACATAGCAATGACAACAATAATTGCAAGGCCACCAGATCTATTTCCAATTCAAATATAATGAGTGAATACATTAAAATAAGATCAACAACCCCATCCAAACTACATAAACAACTTTGATACAAAATAAATCAAAAATCCAAGAAGATCAACTACCCACAACTCATCAACAAAAAAAAACACTTAAATAAACAACAACCAAAAATTCAATCACGAACAATATTTATTAACCAATCAAATAACGACCATAACTAAATAACTTTACAACTTACCCATCTAAATTACTCAATTAACTAAACCAATTCATGATAACCATCACAAGTATTCTAAAAGATTTATCCAGAAAGAGAACTTACAAATCAACCATTAAATGAATATAAAGAAAGTCAATTTTCAAAAGATTAAAATCACATTTCACCAATAAACTAACCAATTCGAGAATATCCTAATCAATCTTTAATCATGCCCAAACATTTAAATTTCCCCTTTCATCATACTAACTAAACATTCATCTCCAATACTTAAATTAATTGCGAAAACCATTTAAGACCAATTGTCTATACTTTAAAATGACAATAATAACAATATTCTAAATACTTAAACTACATATTAGAACTTACCACCTTAAAATCTTAAATCTATCTAAATAAATTTACACACATAAATACCTTTTAAAACCACTACTTATTTATATATTTTAATTCTTTTTGTGGAGGGAATGTAAAAAGAGAAAAGATCTGTTCTAAGAATCCAACAAATCTACAAGACTTAATTCATAAAAAGATAACTTATTCGATTCTATGCTAAACTCTATTTCCACCCTATACACATTTAAAAATAAGAATTAAACAATCAATGCTGATATAAATATATATTTACAAATTGCCCTTCTACTAAATTATCCTATCAAATTTCACAATTTAACAAATTCATAGAAATTCCTTTCTATTTCCATATTTTTACTATAATAAAATTTTATTTATCTCTTACCAGAAAGTGAAACTATCTGTTTATAGACAGAATTTAATTAAATAAATATAACAGAGAAATTATGACATAAAATATAATTAAATTAAATAATAAATATATGATATATATATATACATATATATATACACACACACACACATACACACACATTATATATATATATACATATATATTTATATATATATATATATTTATAAATGTATATATTAAAATCGAAACACAAAATTTCATTTTAAAGAAAAAGAGATAAAGCACATATTTTATGTTTTATTTATATTATTTTTTGTTGAAAGGAAACGGGCTATCAAGCCATGGGGTTTTACCCCCGGCTGCGGACAGTCTACAGACTGTCACAATAGTCTGAAGGACTGCCGTGGACAGTCTACAGACTGTCACAGCAGTCCGAAGGACTACCGTGGATAGTCTACAGACTGTCATAGCAGTCCGACAGACTGTCGTGGTAGCCCGTAGGCTGCCACACCATCATCGCTATCGGCTGGGTGGTGGGTACGACCGAGGCTGAACCACCACCTAGTCTACATTTTATTTTTATTTTTTTTATAATTTTCAAAACAAATTTAATACTATGGAAATATAAATCTTAACTAAATTTTCTTTTAATGCCATCTTTACATTTATATATATATATATGTGTATATATTTATATATATATATCTGATATACATATATATATATACATATATATATTGCATACAATATACTTCGAGTACAGAGAAATAAATTTCAATTGTATAATTTACTGTTTCAATATAAACATTTAAACACAGAAGATATTTGTAAAATTTTTCTACACATGAGGATTTACACAACCCCGAATTCCTAGATAGGACATTTTCTTTTATTGCTTAATTATTATTTTCCAGAGAAAACTACAATACTACTGGTTCTTTTCCAGAATTCCCATCTTGGTTATGTTATAATAAACAATAGTACAAATCCAACAATTAATTTTATTTAAATGAACAACAGTCCTGAACTCCCAAAAAATTTCAGTTTAATAATTGACAGTCCAGAACCCAACTAAATTCCATTTTCACAACAGAAATCCCAATCCCCAGATGAAAATTTCATGCACAACGAAACAACTCCAATCAATTGCTATTTTATTTAATGCTACAACAAATAAATAAGAAAGGAACCTGGCGCCCTGTGTTTGAAGAAGATCTGTAGAAGCTCTATCCCTTTCGCCGATCCAATCCTCCACCAACAAATGTTTCCAGCAGCAGCTCCAATATCTTCCCCTCAATTCCAATCTTATGCCTCAATGAATTCACAGAATAATAAAAGAATGCACACTATAATAGAAAATTGACTACCAAATTTCTCCCAAAATCTATTGGAAAGAGAATGCAACCCCCCTTCCAACACAAAAATCCTCTAAATAAAATCTCACACAAAAGTCTCTTCCATTTCCTTTTCCAGCGAATACCAAAAGTCACTTCTCCAAAAATGAAATTTAATTACATTCAAATCCACAAAAGATTGAGCTTTTTATTTATTTATTTATCATTTCCACAGCCAATTTAAATAAACACATGCATATTAAAATAATTAAAAACAACTATTTACAAAATTTTCTTCAAAACACAATTAATATTTTTGCAAACTACTACAACTTTTATTTATTTATTCTTCATATTCTCCAGTTCTCTTCGACTTCCAAATGCTCTATAGGTGAAGTTTCATTTCTGGCTTTACAACACTTCAGCTTCCTATCTCCTTATCCATTTAAATTTCTTATTATAATAATTATCTTTTCAAGACTATTTTGTTCATAATTATTATTAACTTGAACAATTTAAATCAATTTATCTAATAATATCACTTTTACTTTTAACGAATTAGTTTAATTTGATCATTTGTTTTAAATCATTTGATTTAATTTAATTGATTATTATTTTAAATTTCTAATCATATTTTAAATAACTTTATAAATCACTTATGATTTAATTAATTATTTAAACATGATTACTAACATATTATATTTTTCATACAATCCAATAACACTGTAATCAATGAAGCACACACAAATACTCACACAAAAGTTCAGAACAACCGACACGGAGGTGCATTACATCCTCCCCCCCTTAGACATCGACTTACTCCTGGAAGTCGAGCTTAATCAAAAACATGGTAACACAACAATATCAATGATCAAAATCACATCAACACCATAAATTAAAACATCGATTAAACGTCATCAAGTAAACAACGAAAATTAAACAAACCAAAAAAATAAGATAAAATGATACCAAAACAAAAATGGTGACGGGGTTGCAACCAGACCAAATTGGTCAAACACCAGGACAGATGATGAACTAGGTTGGGGAAACTTTCTTGTTAGTTCCTATTTTTCCATGTCAATCCCATTGGGTGTTTATGATGCTCACCCTGTCCTGACAATGTAGGTGGAATCAAGACTTAGTTCCTACAATCCTGCATGCAAACAAACGTTGTGCGCAATACATATATATCACAAATACATCGTGAAAGGAACTCCCAGCATAGTAGGGCACTCGCGAGTGAGTGATACCACACTGTCCCTCCCACTAAACAACACATAATAGTCAAAACAATTCTAGTAACTTGTAAACAATTTTCTTCTAATTAGTTAGAAAATATTCGTATAAGGATACTAACCATAAACCTAATTCATCTACTATATCAAAATGAATTACTACTTGACATTATAATTACATTACCTTTGTCACTATGCTTTTTGAAGCCCACTTCCTATAAATCAAAAGCTACCATAGAGCATTGCACATCAATACCAATAATTCAAGTTGCATTTTAACCTCAAGATGTTATATACTGCTAAAAATCATAGAATAATTATCCACAAAACCTCAAATCTTTGTTAAAACTCATAATTTTTACACAAAGAACTCCACTTTAACCATTATTTAGCACCAAATCTCACATCAATTTCAATAAAAAGGGGTAAAATTTTACACCTCCACAGATTCAAGAAACATAATTTATCACTCAAGGACAACATAATCGTAGATTCCACACACACTTGACATATTCACACACATAAAACACATCACCAAGAAACACATCACACTAAAACAAGGGTCCATAGAGCATCCCCGACAGGAAGGATATCGGTGCATTGCGCACTACAATGAGGGTCCTATCCTTTCCCATCAGTTTCTTGCACCATCGACCTGACACCATCTAACAAAAGAAATTCAAGTTCACAACAATGACAAAAGCAAAGTGAAACTCAAGACTCATGGGTCTAAGCGCAAGGTTACATAGTGAGCACACATAGTGCCCAGTGTATGAACCTAGGCTCTGATACCATGTTGTAACGCCCCGTCCTGCGAACCCCAAAGGACTATTAAACAATAATCACAGCACAATTTTTTTTTAAATTCACTAAACATAACATACATGCAATACACATTAAGTCATGACATGAATTCCATTTAAGTAGATTCATTAACACATACATCCCTTGGGGTACACGAGGAGTCATTACGAAACTTAGATCCACACAATGACAATAAAGAATAAAAGCCAAAGATATAATCCATAACAAAATAAACATTAAAAAATATAACACATACATGAAAAACATTGATAAGTAACCATCTGAGTAAGTACAACATATACATAATTAACTCAACACAATGAATAACAACTGCCATGGCCAATAACCACACCGAGTTTAACATTACATTACAGTACAATTTTCTAGAGGTACAATGATACAAAAGTGTTTCCAAACATAAATGGAAACCATACACGAGATAACACGATACAAATGAATAGATGAATACACAATATCATAATCGGCTCCAAGATGAATACAACTCTGGAGTCGCCAAAGTAGCATCAATCTGCACCTCTCGATCCTCGAATGGGAACCCAATGGGGTGCTTAGCATGTTCCACCCGACCATGTGAGTCTGAAGACCCACCCCCCGTGGGTGATCCCATATTAGTGGTTTACAATTTTTGGCCAAACTGGACTGAAATTATTATTTTTAACTAAATTTTCACATTCAGGCACCTATAGCGGCTAAACCATGAGGAATTTGAAGATGGTGCAAACTAGAGTCTCATCAAATTTTGTCTATAGATTCTAAAAATATATTTTTTAAAATTTTTGGAATCAAATTGCACTTCTTTTACCATCTCCCATGAAAATTAATTTTTTTCAGAAAACAACATTTTTAAAAAGTGATGCACACTGTATAATGCATAACTTTTTTTCCATGAAGGATAAAATTATAATTCTTTTAAATTTAGATTTGTAACTTTGATATATAGTGCTTCCACTTGGTTAGATAGTTTTTTATTGAATATTTTTTCCTTAATCAAGTTTCAAAGTCAAACTAATTACAATTCAAACACAGCGACCGTATAATGCATAACTTTTTTGTATATGTCAAAATTTTATTTTTATTTTTTGTTGGATCAAGGACTTCAATATCTGGTGCACTCATATTTTTCCACATGTGAAGAACAAAGAAATTCATTTTTTAGATGAAAAACCTATGTTTAATAAAACTTAAAAATCAAATACATAACAAAACCAAAACATATTAAAATTATATTCATTGGATAGATTGTTTGAATACCATAATCATTTGAAATAAATTTTAAATGAATTCATTTGATCCCCAAAAGCTAAATCAAAAGTGATTTTTTATCAGCATTTTGATAGGTGTAAAGAGCATTTATAGGTATGGTTTAAAACTAGCGAGAAGTTCTATCCAAGGGGGTTTGATCTAAGGTGATTTGATCAAACCCTCTTCAAATCTTAAAATGGAACTTTTAAAGGCTTAAATCATTATATTTTCTAAAAATATGTGATTTCAGCTAAAATCAGTTCCTCTTAGGAATTGTAAACCACTATTATGACAGCAGCCCCGTGCTAGGAGCTAACAAGAAAGAGACCTCAACCAAGAACATCCAAGCAAGGAACCACAAGACTCAACACCATACAAAAGTATCATAAAACTCAAGGATTACAAAGACATAATCAACAACATCCAAGAGTCATTAAAATAACTTAAAATCATAAATCTCATCACATAAATCAAAGCAATGACCAGTAACAAGTAACCCAAGGATGATCATGAAACACTTCCAAATCAACTGAATTAATAAACATAAAACAATTCCAAATGCAATTAAATAAAATAATAACATCATATCACAGTACCAAAAGAGTACAAGGTCATAAATCAAATATCAATGAGATTATACAAGACCACAAAGTACACCAAAGATGTATCAAGGCAATAATCATAAATCAAGATAAATCCAAATATCAACAATCTAAACCAACTCTCGTAACCTACTTCCAGAGGAACACAATAAAGTAAAACACATGGGCAACTAGGGGATAGTGTCATTGCATAGCCTACATGGGTTATCCTGGCCCTTCCTCCAAACTGAGGCGCCGGCCCCCATCTATGGATATCCTGGCCCTTCCTCCTACTTGAGGCGTCGGCACCATAGGGTAGCTCATGCGGAGCCGATAACCTCTCATGAGGACGAGGTTACGACCTTGCTAACCACGGCCTTCTCAGCCTTCCATTAGTCTGCGGAAGCACTAATGAAGACGAGGCATCCATTTTTTTTAAAATCTTATAATGGTATTACTACCCAACCCTCCTAAGTTAATTATTAGGTTTTCACTTAATTACTGACTCACTCGTGGGTTATCCTGTGCCCTTCCCCTTAAGCGGGGCGCCGGCCCCCATGAGGAGCCACTCTCCCTAGAGACCCAACCACATAAAACCAAGAAACCAAGGGTTGTACAATATAACAAGAATATTATATCACAACTGAGAAGCATGCGAGGCATTACCCATCTCGCTATAAATACATAATCAAAGTCTCAACAATTCCCGTACAACCCTTTTAAAAATCATGAAACCAAAACACTTGCCAAATCAAGGCACATAAAGAGAGAGAACATCAATTATCAATCATCTCAAGCCTCTGGAAGCCAAAAGAATGAAAACCCACAAACAAGGGTAAAGTGAAGCAACATGAGTATTTCTCCAATAATTCCAACACAAGGGTAAAATTTCCTCAAATATGCGAGTAAATCAGAAAATCCATAAAAAAGGAAGATTCATCAAGACCCATCCACAGATCAACAATGGTGTCACCTCAAATAGGAAAACACAAAAGAAAATCAAACTTTAATTCAACGAAATCACTTAATGAAACCAAAAGCCACCAACTAGGCATTCCATGGGAGACCTCAATTTTCTCCTCACAAGAACCCCCTTATGATGGTACGCAAATGACCTTCATAAAAACAACAACATAGCAATGACAACAATAATTGCAAGGCCACCAGATCTATTTCCAATTCAAATATAATGAGTGAATACATTAAAATAAGATCAACAACCCCATCCAGACTACATAAACAACTTTGATACAAAATAAATCAGAAATCCAAGAAGATCAACTACCCACAACTCATCAACAAAAAAAAACACTTAAATAAACAACAACCAAAAATTCAATCACGAACAATATTTATTAACCAATCAAATAATGACCAGAACTAAATAAATTTACAACTTACCCATCTGAATTACTCAATTAACTAAACCAATTCATGATAACCATCACAAGTATTCTAAAAGATTTATCCAAAAAGAGAACTTACAAATCAACCATTAAATGAATATAAAGAAAGTCAATTTTCAAAAGATTAAAATCACATTTCACCAATAAACTAACCAATTCGAGAATATCCTAATCAATCTCTAATCATGCCCAAACATTTAAATTTCCCCTTTCATCATACTAACTTAACATTCATCTCCAATACTTAAATTAATTGCGAAAACCATTTAAGATCAATTGTCTATACTTTAAAATGACAATAATAACAATATTCTAAATACTTAAACTACATATTAGAACATACCACCTTAAAATCTTAAATCTATCTAAATAAATTTACACACATAAATACCTTTTAAAACCACTACTTATTTATATATTTTAATTCTTTTTGTGGAGGGAATGTAAAAAGAGAAAAGATATGTTCTAAGAATCCAACAAATCTACAAGACTTAATTCATAAATAGATAACTTATTCGATTCTATGCTGAACTGTATTTCCACCCTATACACATTTAAAAATAAGAATTAAACAATCAATGCTGATATAAATATATATTCACAAATTGCCCTTCTACTAAATTATCCTATCAAATTTCACAATTTAACAAATTCATAGAAATTCCTTTCTATTTCCATATTTTTACTATAATAAAATTTTATTTATCTCTTACCAGAAAGTGAAACTATCTGTTTACAGACAAAATTTAATTAAATAAATATAACAGAGAAATTATGACATAAAATATAATTAACTTAAATAATAAACATATGATATATATATATACATACACACACACACACACACACACACACACACACACACACACACACACACACACATATATATATATTTATAAATGCATATATTAAAATCGAAACACAAAATTTTGTTTTAAAAAAAAGAGATAAAGCACATATTTTATGTTTTATTTATATATTTTTTTGTTGAAAGGAAAACGAGCTATCAAGCCACGGGGTTTTACCCCCGGCTGCGGATAGTCCTTGGGCTATCACAGTCCGAAGGACGTGGACAGTCTGGACTGTCACAGAGTCCGACGAACTGCCGTGGTAGCCCGTAGGCCACACCATCACCGCTGTCGGCTGGGTGGTGGGTACGGAGGCTGAACCACCACCCAGTCTGCATTTTATTTTATTTTATTTTATTTTTATTTTTTTATAATTTTCAAAACAAATTTAATACTGTGGAAATATAAATCTTAATTAAATTTTCTTTTAATGCCATCTTTACATTTATATATATATATGTGTATATATTTTTATATATATATCTGATATACATATATATATATTGCATACAATATACTTCGAGTATAGAGAAATAAATTTCAATTGTACAATTTATTGTTTCAATATAAACATTTAAACACAGAAGATATTTGTAAAATTTATCTACACATGAGGATTTACACAACCCCGAATTCCCAGACAGGACATTTTCTTTTATTGCTTAATTATTATTTTCTAGAGAAAATTACAATACTACTGGTTCTTTTCCAGAATTCCCATCTTGGTTATGTTATAATAAACAACAGTACAAATCCAACAATTAATTTTATTTAAATGAACAACAGTCCCGAACTCCCAGAAAATTTTAGTTTAATAATTGACAGTCCAGAACCCAACTAAATTCCATTTTCAGAACAGAAATCCCAATCCCCAGATGAAAATTTCATGCACAACGAAACAACTCCAATCAATTGCTATTTTATTTAATGCTACAACAAATAAATAAGAAAGGAACCTGGCGTCCTGTGTTTGAAGAAGATCTGTAGAAGCTCTATCCCTTTTGCCGATCCAATCCTCCACCAACGAATGTTTCCAGCAACAGCTCCAATATCTTCCCCTCAACTCCAATCTTATGCCTCAATGAATTCACAGAATAATAAAAGAATGCACACTATAACAGAAAATTGACTACCAAATTTCTCTCAAAATCTGTTGGAAAGAGAATCCAACCCCCCTTCCAACACAAAAATCCTTTAAATAAAATCTCACACAAAACTCTTCCATTTCCTCTTCCAGCGAATACCAAAAGTCACTTCTCCAAAAATGAAATTTAATTACATTCAAATCCATAAAAGATTGAGCTTTTTATTTATTTATTTATCATTTCCACAACCAATTTAAATAAACACATGCATATTAAAATAATTAAAAACAACTATTTACAAAATTTTCTTCAAAACACAATTAATATTTTTGCAAACTACTACAACTTTTATTTATTTATTCTTCATATTCTCCAGTTCTCTTCGACTTCCAAATGCTCTATAGGTGAAGTTTCATTTCTGGCTTTACAACACTTCAGCTTCCTATCTCCTTATCCATTTAAATTTCTTATTATAATAATTATCTTTTCAAGACTATTTTGTTCATAATTATTATTAACTTGAACAATTTAAATCAATTTATCTAATAATATCACTTTTACTTTTAACGAATTAGTTTAATTTGATCATTTTCTCTAAATCATTTGATTTAATTTAATTGATTATTATTTTAAATTTCTAATCATATTTTAAATAACTTTACAAATCACTTATGATTTAATTAATTATTTAAACATGATTACTAACATATTATATTTTTCACACAATCCAATAACACAGTAATCAATGAAGCACACACAGATACACACACAAAAGTTCAGAACAACCGACACAGAGGTGCATTACACCATATGTTATATGATATATATCATATACCAATATATAATATATTTCAATATTTAATATATATTAGATATTAATATATAATATATATTATATATTTGTATATAATATATAATATATATTATATTTTAATACATAATATATATATATATATATATATATATATTAATATATAATATATATTTTTGCTTGTCCAAGTGTATAACAAACTAATACAAAAAATAGATATCGGTTAATAACATATATCCGTCCTCTGTTATTACGTATCACATGTTATATAATATATATTATATATCAATATATAATATATATTATATATATTATATATTAATATACATTATATTTTATATTTTAATATATAATATATATAATATTGTATATTATATGTTAATATATATTATATATTAATATATATATATATATATATATATTAATATTAATATATTTTGTTGCTTGTCCAAGTGTGTAAATCACTAATACACAAAACGGATATCCGTAATAAATGGATATCCATTTTTTGAAATTTAAGAATTATAATTTCTTTTGACATATGATATATATTTATTATATATTAATATTTATTATTTATTAATATATATATATATATATTGATATTATATTAATATATAATATATATTCATATATTATTATATATATTAAAATATATAGTATATGGGTATGTGTAGGATCATGATGGGCCAAAAAGTGGCGATATGATGGGTATGTACCTGACGGCTTTTTTAAACCCAAAATTGATCAAAACAAAAAGGGGTTTTAAAGGAGATTCTCATATTTCCACCAATATAAATTATGCTTTACTTTGAATTTAATAAATAATTATTATTCATTTTCTATTTAAATTATGACTAAAGTCCTCATTGATAGGCTAATTGAAAAGCGTCTATAGCTTTCAAACAACATCACATTTTTTGAATCCAAAATGTGTCGCATTCTATGCTTCGCATACTATAGGATTAAAAAAAAAAAATTGAATTTCATGAAGTTTTGACCAAGTTAAGGTGGTCAGACATACGAGTTTTTATATTTTTTAAAAGTTATAATAAAAAATTCATAATTAATTATTTACTTGGAAAAAAATTACAAAAAATTATGCATCACATCGGGACACAAGTCCTTTACTTATATCTAAAATCTTATAAGAAATTACTATTATTTTATTGTGCTTAGGGTGGTCAGATAGACACCTTCTTATTTTTTCCCTAAAATTTAAGCACTAGTTTAGAAACTAAATTCAATTTTCTACAAATTCAATTTTTACATATTTTTGTAATAATATAGATAACTTATTCAAATTTT